>CM036754.1:6550115-6713266 GCA_020796225.1 Arion vulgaris
CTCTCTCTCTTTCTCTTCTCTCTCTTCTGTCTTTCTTCTGTCTTTCTTTCTCTCAAATAATGTCCTCCATAAACTAGGTACTAGAAGTAGATCAAATAGAATTAATAGGTCACAGATTCAACTTCGCGCACCGGTTTGCCCTCTAATTGTTCCGTTCCTGTACCAGCTAACTAACTAACAAACAAACTAACTAACAAACAAACTAACAAACAAACAAACTAACTAACAAACAAACTAACTAACAAACAAACAAACAAACTAACTAACAAACAAACTAACTAACAAACAAACTAACAAACAAACTAACTAACTAACAAACTAACTAACAAACAAACTAACTAACTAACTAACAAACAAACTAACAAACTAACAAACTAACAAACAAACTAACTAACTAACAAACAAACTAACTAACAAACAAACTAACTAACTAACAAACTAACTAACTAACTAACAAACAAACTAACTAACAAACAAACTAACAAACAAACAAACAAACTAACTAACAAACTAACTAACTAACTAACAAACAAACAAACTAACTAACAAACAAACAAACAAACTAACTAACAAACAAACTAACTAACTAACTAACAAACAAACAAACAAACTAACAAACAAACTAACTGACAAACAAACAAACTAACTAACAAACAAACTAACTAACTAACAAACAAACAAACTAACTAACAAACAAACTAACAAACAAACAAACAAACTAACTAACAAACTAACTAACTAACTAACAAACAAACAAACTAACTAACAAACAAACTAACAAACAAACTAACTAACAAACAAACTAACAAACAAACTAACTAACTAACAAACTAACTAACAAACAAACTAACTAACTAACTAACAAACAAACTAACAAACTAACAAACTAACAAACAAACTAACTAACTAACAAACAAACTAACTAACAAACAAACTAACTAACTAACAAACTAACTAACTAACTAACAAACAAACTAACTAACAAACAAACTAACAAACAAACTAACTAACAAACAAACTAACAAACAAACTAACTAACTAACAAACTAACTAACAAACAAACTAACTAACTAACTAACAAACAAACTAACAAACTAACAAACTAACAAACAAACTAACTAACTAACAAACAAACTAACTAACAAACAAACTAACTAACTAACAAACTAACTAACTAACTAACAAACAAACTAACTAACAAACAAACTAACAAACAAACAAACAAACTAACTAACAAACTAACTAACTAACTAACAAACAAACAAACTAACTAACAAACAAACAAACAAACTAACTAACAAACAAACTAACTAACTAACTAACAAACAAACAAACAAACAAACTAACTAACAAACAAACTAACTAACAAACAAACAAACTAACTAACAAACAAACTAACTAACTAACAAACAAACAAACTAACTAACAAACAAACTAACAAACAAACAAACAAACTAACTAACTAACAAACTAACTAACTAACTAACAAACAAACAAACTAACTAACAAACAAACTAACAAACAAACTAACTAACAAACAAACTAACAAACAAACTAACTAACTAACAAACTAACTAACAAACAAACTAACTAACTAACTAACAAACAAACTAACAAACTAACAAACTAACAAACAAACTAACTAACTAACAAACAAACTAACTAACAAACAAACTAACTAACTAACAAACTAACTAACTAACTAACAAACAAACTAACTAACAAACAAACTAACAAACAAACAAACAAACTAACTAACAAACTAACTAACTAACTAACAAACAAACAAACTAACTAACTAACAAACAAACAAACTAACAAACAAACAAACTAACTAACAAACAAACAAACAAACTAACTAACAAACAAACTAACTAACTAACTAACAAACAAACAAACAAACTAACTAACAAACAAACTAACTAACAAACAAACTAACTAACTAACAAACAAACTAACTAACTAACAAACAAACTAACAAACAAACTAACTAACTAACAAACAAACTAACTAACAAACTAACTAACTAACAAACAAACTAACAAACAAACTAACTAACAAACAAACAAACTAACAAACAAACTAACTAACAAACAAACTAACTAACAAACAAACTAACAAACAAACTAACTAACTAACAAACAAACTAACAAACAAACTAACTAACTAACAAACAAACTAACTAGCTAACTAAGTAACTAACTAACTAACAAACTAACTAGCAAACTAACTAACTAACTAACTTACTAGCAAACTAACTAACTAACCAGCAAACTAAGTAACTAACTAACAAACTATCTAACTAACTAACCAACTAACTAGCAAACTAACTAATTAACTAACTAACCAGCAAACTAAGAAACTAACTAACAAACTAAGTAACTAACTAATAAACTAATTAACTAACTAACAAACTAAGTAAGTAACCAGTGAACTAAGTAACTAACAAACTAAGTACCTGGCTCCAACCAACTAACTCGCAACCAACTAACTAACTAGCTCGTTAACCAAACTAATTAACTAGCAAACTAGTGAGCTAACTAGCAAAGTAGCTAACTAACTAACTAACCAACTAACTAAGTATTTATCTAACTAGCTACCTAACTAACTCACTTACTAACTAACCAACAAACTAACTAACAAACTAAGTAATGAATTATCTAACCAAATAACTAACTAGCTAGCTAACCAACTAACTAACTAACCAAATAACTAACTAACTAACTAGCTAACCAACTAACTACTTACTTACTTAATCCCTTCATGCCTAGTGACACATGGGGCTTCAGAAAGGACTTGCCATGCTCTCCTGTCCCGTGCAACCTTCAGCGCAGAGCCCCACGTCAGAGATGCGGTGTCCAGTTCCTCTTCTATCATGCGCCTCCATGTTGTCCGTGGTCTGCCTTTCTTTTCCTTCTGGTGAACCAACTAACTAGCTAACCAATTAACCAACTAACCAACTAAGCTTAACTTCACCTTCTAAAGTTATAGTAATTCTGATATCCATTTAGTGTTTATATGATGTCTTGGGTAAACAACGTTTTCTTGTTCGACTGAAATCTAGTCCCTGACTGAGTGCTTCTCCTGTCTCATGTTGTCTATCCTAATTAAACCAACACAGGCAGGGATTATTAGGTTAATGAGATACAGTTACATAGATATAACAGACGCAGATGAGGCTGTCTGGTTTCGAAATAGTATAGACACTAAGAAATACCTCTGATCTGATTGTTTAATCAGTAGTGATCTCAAATGACAATATTCATCCCAGATACAGTTTCTTGTTGGGCAGATGGTTTCTAGATTTTCTGTTTAATTTCTATTTTACATACATCGTTCCCATTCACTTTGTCATAACTTCATCTTGTCTATTAATAAACTGTGCGCTACTATAGGGTGTTCAAGATAATTGCAGCCCCATTGACAAATCGAAAGTTGCCAGATAACCTATCGCGTTGTGTCAATTTACTATTTAAACCGGTTCTGAGTAAATAGTCCTACGTCACATTTGTTCATCGCCCCTTCCGCACTACAATTACATACCGTCACACAACCTTGACCTATACTACGTCATAGCTGAACCTTCTCATTTTCATACATATATGCCAGATTAGCTCCATTCACGGGATGCTTTTATCTTGAACACACTGTATATAAATGTTCGAGAAAAGTCTTCCGTATATCATGAATAGTTCTATCAGAAAGTGCTAAAATAAAAGTAAACTTGCTGATGTTACAAATGAGAATAAGAAAATTGAAATATTTTGGACATGTAAAATGACACGAAGGGTTGGAGAAGACAATTATGGAAGGATTCATACCGTCAAAGAAAAACAGAGGAAAACTATGGAAGGAATCATCCGGACAAAGAGAAACAGAGGAGGACCATGAAGAAGGTGGATTCAGGATGGTGACTGGTGATTTCAGCATTATGGCTACAGAGGCGGAACATCTGGCATACGGGAGAGATAAATTCCAAAGGACTGTTAGAGTGGCAAAATTCTGCTCACGACAAACTATTTGATGATAACTACTTTGTTTACGTCTACAATTGTTTTCTTTCACGAAATGGCAATGCTATTTATAACTCTGAGAACTACGGGGTTCATCTGAAGAACCAATAACAAAAAAAAAACTCCATCATAATGAATGAATAAGAAGTCACTATAAAATATGTTGAAAATAGGTATAAAACAAGAAAAACTAGTGTTATCAGCTTCACCAAGTGGGTTTCTGTAGCACAAGCAGTAGTGAGCTCCATCACAGCCCAATCGTATCTAGTTCAAACTCTGTGGCAGTCAATTTGGGAACAAATTCGTAACCGTGGATTTTTACGAACGGTAAAAATAGACCCAACCGTTCAAAAAGCAATGGCAAACTACTGAACGTAACACCTGTAACAACGTAACACTAGTAACAACTGTTATAAGAAGGAGAAGATGGAGATATGTTGGACATACCTTGAGAAGAAATGTCTGGTCAACCACTAGTAACACCTGTTATAAGAAGGAGAAGATGGAGATATGTTAGGCATACCTTGAGAAGAAATATCTGATCAAGCACTAGTAACAACTGTTATAAGAAGGAGAAGATGGAGATATGTTGGACATACCTTGAGAAGATGGAAGAATACCACAGCTGGCACTGAAGTGGGGTACAAAGGGTTCAAGAAAGAGATGACATCCTAGTGAGATCCTTAAACAAACTATGATGAGATATGCAAGAAAAATCAGTCTCAATTCCATTTAAGACTTTTAGCGAGTTGCACAGTATAGAGCGGAATGGAGAAATTACTTGCAGGCCCTATGTACGGATAACGGTACGAGAGAAATTATTATTATTATTATTATTACTACACCAAGACCGAGCGAATGAAAGATGTACTTAGAAAGAAATATACAGAACTAAACTAAAGGGTGTTCAACTTAAAAGCAGCCCCAGTGATCAATAGAAATTTGCCAGGTACGCATTGCATTTCGTCTATTTACTATTTAAACCGGTTCTGACTAGCTTGTCCTACGTCACATTTGTTCATTGCCCCTTCCCGCACTACAATTACACACTATCACACAACCTTGACCTATACTACGTCATAACTGAACCTTTACATTTCCATACAATATATGCCAGATTAGCTCCATGCACAGGCTGCTTTTAAGTTGAACACCCTGTAGTTAAACAAATTGCCAAGTTAGATAAGGATTGTTTGATAAAAACAGCAGAAGAGGTTGTCAAAACACCCGATCCATACACGTCGTGTCGGATCTCACAGTAAATAAACACACAACACTACAACAACATAGTCGTTAGAGAAAGTCAAGGTCAAGTGATGACCAAAGGGAGAACAAGATAAGAGATGAACAACATGTTTGCTGTAGGTTTTATGTCAATCATAGTGTCATCTATAGCCTTATTATTTTAGTTTTTTCCCTTCTTTTCTTCTCTTCCTTCATTGTACTTCAGTGGGGATGGGAACAGTGAAAGGGGATGTAATCATCCTCTCTGCGTCTTGTATAATTTAATTTGTAAGTTGGTAATCATGTCTCGAAAGTTATTCTTGATGTTATCACTCCCTCTTTTGTGTAGTCTGCCTCTTGCTCTGAATTCATTATAGACTTTTTCAATGTGGCTCTCTATGGTAGATGATACCAGGGTATTCTTGTCAGGTGACCAAACCATTTAATCTGTTGTTATTTCATGAATCGCCCGAGTGGTTACCGGGGCCCACATTTGGGGTGTAAAGAATAGAACCACTGTTACCTACCACGCATGTAGTAAGAGGCGACTAAGGAGGTTTGGATGAAATCGGATGCATGTGTCCTAAACGTTTAGAAGTATGTGTTTAGGGGCCTACCAAACCAATGTGCAACGTATACACGTTCTTGGCAAAGATCAAACACATCACAAAGAGTGATTAAAATTGGTCGTAAAGAACGAAGGCAAAGAAGAAGAAGATTTCATGAATTGCATAAATGGTTTCTTTCGTAATCTTCTTCTAATTTTGTGTTGAAGTTCTAATTTGATCTATCATTCTTACTCCTGCAGCTTTTCTAAGACATCTCATCTATGTTGTTACGATTGACCCCTCTTTAGCTGCTGTCTGTGTCCATGTTTGATATCGAATATCGTCTCTGTGGTGTAGAGATTAGGTGCTCGCCTCTCGTTCCAAACTTTCTCGGTTCGCTGCCTCGTAGAGCCATCTGGATATTTTTCCAGATATCCCTGATCTCAGTGTAGGTCAGATCGAGTTCCTAGTCCTATCAGAGAAGAATAATAAAACGTCGGTCCCGTATACAATTTGAGCAGTAAAAGAACCATTGGTAGCTCAAAATCGAGAAGAGCAGGCTGGAAAGAAGTTGCCTAGGCAAAATTGATTAGCAAAGATTTAAAAAAAAAATTCCTACAAAATATTTTAACGTTCTTCAAAATGACATCGGAGACCCTCACCAGTGCTACAGAGTTCGTGTACTGTCGCTGACATCTTCCTGTGCACGAAAGAGTTTGGAGCACACATGGTTACTAAAATAAGAGCAATGATGATGGTCCTGTCAATCAATCAATCAATCGAGGTTTTTTTCTCGTAGCCTGCCCCAACCATATTTTACCCCATATGGCTCAGTCCCTCTCCGCCGAACTGGCGTGAGTATCGCACAAAGCACGAACTCCGTAGCTACGACAACAATCCTAGGGCTCTGGAAAAAATGCACTCGTGAACAGAACGTATTCCAACGTTACTGTAAGTAGCGTGCATTGACATCAACAAATATTAAATTACTAACCTATGGTAAAAAATGAACTATAATATTTTTTTTTTCTCCAGAAGCACTTGAGCTTTTCAGCTCTTCGGCTCGGTGCCATGGACATCGTAACCCTTCGGTTCGGTGCCACGAACACCGTAAATCTGGGGAATCTGTGGCTTTTTCTGCCATCCCGCGAAATTGAACCCGCACACACAGAGGGATAGTCACCCGTAGTCCAACGCGCTACGAACACTCTGGGCAGACGGGCGAACTATAATATTACATATTACACAATAGTTCATAACAAAGACGATTTCTTCTTCTTCATCATCTTTCAACTCTCAACGGAGCACAGGTCTTCAACAAACTTCTTCCAGCTCTTCCTATCTCTTGTCATCTCTTAAAATTGTTTTCATGTTTTACCTACCCTTTTAATATCGGTCTCGAGCTCTCTTCTTCATGTATTGCTAGGTCTTCTCCTACTTCTCTTTTCCTGGGGGTATCAAAACAGTGCCTGTCTTTCAATGCTTCCGGTCGGTCTTCTCACTGTGTGTCCTATCCATCGCCAGCGTTTCTTTCTTAACTCTTTCTTCACTGCCCAACAGTGAAAACTCACAGCCCTGGTTAGAAGAACTCTTTCTTCATTTGTATCTGCTAAGTTCTCTGAGTTCATCGTTCGTAATCGTATCATACCATCTCAGTCCCTCTATTCTACGTAAGCATACAAAGATGACCAAGTACTGCAACATTTTTATATTTTATATATATAATTTTTTTAATTTGGCCCTTCCCATAAGTGCCACAACGAGTGAGCCCAGTACGATTTAATGTGTACAGTCCGAGCGTCGTCATTCTATCGAATATGAGCTGCTCGGAGTTTGTTTATGTGTGCTTTATTGTGCAATTTGGAGTTTTTGAAGGTTACCCCTTCCCCTTTGGACGCGATCAAGTGGCACTACACTCTGATCTTTACCAAAAGGTCGAACAAATAATGCCAAATAGCAAATTTAACTTTTACCCAAATTTGGCTAAACTTTTCGTTAAACTTTCAATAACTTTCAGCTTATATTAAATGTTAAGCAAGAAGCTTTCTTTCGTATTAAAAAATCAATTGTTATCTCACAACAGTGACGTAGTAAGCAGAATTTATTGACATAGTTCACAAGTGACCTATTATAATCTTGGTGTCACAATTTTTATGTAGTTTGTCTGCGGAAGTTCTCAAGGAGACTTATGTTTCCGAGAAGGATGAGTCACCTGTTTTTTTTGTTACATCATTATTGTTCGAGAGCTCTAATGGCATCATATTTGTTGTTGCTTCACGGAAGAACGAGATTAGACTGTGAGAGTGACCCTGTCTCTTATATCAAGACAATATTTCCTTGGTGGAGTCTAGAATTTAAGAAGTTTTAAGTAGATCAACAACGTAGTCAACAATGTTATAAATATCAGCATTTGTATCTGTGTGTGGGGTTTTTTATGTGTATGTTTAATGTGTGTGTATTTATATTTGTTTGTTTTGTTAGTTCCACTGAAGCAAGGATTCTCAAACTATATTCCCAGACCATATTTTTGGAATGACAATTTCGTTATTATAATCATCAAATACTTGTCCTGAGCAGAACTTTGCCACCCCAACAGTCCTTCAGAATTTCTCTCCATCTCATAGGTCACAGGTCCCGCCTCTGCAGTCGTCATGTTCAAATCATCAGTTACATCCTGAATCCATCTTATTCGTGGTCTTCCTCTTCTCCTCTTTACAGGTATGCTTCGTTATAACACACAACATTTTTTAATGATAACAAAAATACATTAAATAAAAAAAAGTGAAACCAGTACAAGATTTTATTGGACACCCCAGAACAAGATTTTATTGACACCATAGAACAAGATTTTATTGACAACCCTAGAACAGAGCTGTATCATAGTATCATAAAGAGGCCTCTGTGGCGTAGATGCTAGGTGCTCGTCTCTCGTGCCAAAGTGATCTCTGTGGCGTAGATGCTAGATGCTCGTCTCTCGTGCCAAAGTGATCTCTGTGGCGTAGATGCTAGATGCTCGTCTCTCGTGCCAAAGTGATCTCTGTGGCGTAGATGCTAGGTGCTCGTCTCTCGTGCCAAAGTGATCTCTGTGGCGTAGATGCTAGATGCTCGTCTCTCGTGCCAAAGTGATCTCTGTGGCGTAGATGCTAGGTGCTCGTCTCTCGTGCCAAAGTGATCTATGTGGCGTAGATGCTAGGTGCTCGTCTCTCGTGCCAAAGTGATCTCTGTGGCGTAGATGCTAGATGCTCGTCTCTCGTGCCAAAGTGATCTCTGTGGCGTAGATGCTAGGTGCTCGTCTCTCGTGCCAAAGTGATCTATGTGGCGTAGATGCTAGGTGCTCGTCTCTCGTGCCAAAGTGATCTCTGTGGCGTAGATGCTAGATGCTCGTCTCTCGTGCCAAAGTGATCTCTGTGGCGTAGATGCTAGGTGCTCGTCTCTCGTGCCAAAGTGATCTCTGTGGCGTAGATGCTAGGTGCTCGTCTCTCGTGCCAAAGTGATCTCTGTGGCGTAGATGCTAGGTGCTCGTCTCTCGTGCCAAAGTGATCTCTGTGGCGTAGATGCTAGGTGCTCGTCTCTCGTGCCAAAGTGATCTCTGTGGCGTAGATGCTAGGTGCTCGTCTCTCGTGCCAAAGTGATCTCTGTGGCGTAGATGCTAGATGCTCGTCTCTCGTGCCAAAGTGATCTCTGTGGCGTAGATGCTAGATGCTCGTCTCTCGTGCCAAAGTGATCTCTGTGGCGTAGATGCTAGATGCTCGTCTCTCGTGCCAAAGTGATCTCTGTGGCGTAGATGCTAGGTGCTCGTCTCTCGTGCCAAAGTGATCTCTGTGGCGTAGATGCTAGATGCTCGTCTCTCGTGCCAAAGTGATCTCTGTGGCGTAGATGCTAGATGCTCGTCTCTCGTGCCAAAGTGATCTCTGTGGCGTAGATGCTAGATGCTCGTCTCTCGTGCCAAAGTGATCTCTGTGGCGTAGATGCTAGATGCTCGTCTCTCGTGCCAAAGTGATCTCTGTGGCGTAGATGCTAGGGTGCTCGTCTCTCGTGCCAAAAGTGATCTCTGTGGCGTAGATGCTAGGTGCTCGTCTCTCGTGCCAAAGTGATCTCTGTGGCGTAGATGCTAGATGCTCGTCTCTCGTGCCAAAGTGATCTCTGTGGCGTAGATGCTAGGGTGCTCGTCTCTCGTGCCAAAGTGATCTCTGTGGCGTAGATGCTAGGTGCTCGTCTCTCGTGCCAAAGTGATCTCTGTGGCGTAGATGCTAGATGCTCGTCTCTCGTGCCAAAGTGATCTCTGTGGCGTAGATGCTAGGTGCTCGTCTCTCGTGCCAAAGTGATCTCTGTGGCGTAGATGCTAGATGCTCGTCTCTCGTGCCAAAGTGATCTCTGTGGCGTAGATGCTAGATGCTCGTCTCTCGTGCCAAAGTGATCTCTGTGGCGTAGATGCTAGATGCTCGTCTCTCGTGCCAAAGGTACCAGGTTCGCTCCCTCATGGAGCCAGCTGGATATTTTTCCAGAGATCCCTGACCTGAGTGTAGGTGTTTGCTATCTTGATGTACTTCGCCTGTTTATTTACTTGATGTACTTAGTCTGTTTGTTTACTTGATGTACTTCGCCTGTTTGTTTACTTGATGTACTTCGTCTGTTTATTTACTTGATGTACTTCGTCTGTTTGTTTACTTGATGTACTTCGCCTGTTTGTTTACTTGATGTACTTCGTCTGTTTATTTACTTGATGTACTTCGTATGTTTGTTTACTTGATGTACTTCGTCTGTGTGTTTACTTGATGTACTTCGCCTGTTTGTTTACTTGATGTACTTAGTCTGTGTGTTTACTTGATGTACTTCGTCTGTTTATTTACTTGATGTACTTCGTCTGTTTGTTTACTTGATGTACTTAGTCTGTGTGTTTACTTGATGTACTTAGTCTGTGTGTTTACTTGATGTACTTCGTCTGTTTGTTTACTGTTATTTGTTTCTTTTTTTTACAGGTTGGTGACTATAAGATGCCGTTTAGAATGTCCAGCCACCCAGTCTGTACCTACACAGGACGTACTAACAGAGTTGTAACTCTTTCTGATTGTGAAGGCTACCCAGATCCGACTGAGATTGTGTTTGACGCCGCTGGCTGTGAATGTAAACTATGTAACTCGGACTTCACAAGCTGTGAGAGTCTAAACGGCTGAAACGTGGACAACGCTCGACAATGTTGACCACTTCTTCAGTGATAGAATACAGATTCTCAAACTTGTTATGTTGACAGTTTTAGATATTTACATTACCTACAAGATATTCTGTGTCTCAGCGGTTCTCAACATATGATGTGATGTCACACTCTATGAGATGTGACTCGCCTAAATCGCAACTTAAATACTAAAGAAGGTTATATCTTAGTATATAAGAATATGACTTACATTGCAGACTTAAGACTTATCATATACTCTGAACTCACTAGTCAATATTGTCGCGTACAATTCAACAATTGTTGACTATAAGATATATTTATCGGCTGAATGACGACAAGTGTTATTGTAAAAAACGTTCTCAAAGTGTGGTGTATGTATTGAATTTGTCGAATAGATATATAGTTTGCTTTGAAATTATAGACTAAGTGAATCGTGTACATTGAGTTCATTGTACATGTGTTAAATATACGTTGTTTTCATTAGTCATATGTTCCACATACGTTTGGTAAGTGCAATATAAAAGTTGAGAACCGTTGTCTAGTTAACATAATTGTTTACATTAATGTAAGACCTCCAAAAAATGTTATATGAACAAAGCCACAAAGAGACAGTAAGAACATCTAAAATACAGACAGAAAAACATTAGTAGATAAATAGAACGACAAGGATGCTGCGGAAAAAATGCTCATTGATATATTGAGTGCCTACACCAGTCATGACTGAACTAGTCATGTTTGTACCAGCCATGGTTTTGTTCAGTCATGGTTGAACTAGTCATGTTTGTACCAGCCATGGTTTTGTTCAGTCATGACTGAACTAGTCATGTTTGTACCAGCCATGGTTTTGTTCAGTCATGGTTGAGCTAGTCATGTTTGTGCCAGGCCATGGTTTTGTTCAGTCATGGCTGAACTAGTGATGTTTGTGCTAGCCATGGTTTTGTTCAGTCATGGCTGAACTAGTCATGTTTGTACCAGCCATGGTTTTGTTCAGTCATGGCTGAACTAGTGATGTTTGTGCTAGCCATGGTTTTGTTCAGTCATGGCTGAACTAGTCATGTTTGTGCTAGCCATGGTTTTGTTCAGTCATGACTGAACTAGTCATGTTTGTGCCAGCCATGGTTTTGTTCAGTCATGGCTGAACTAGTCATGTTTGTGCCAGCCATGGTTTTGTTCAGTCATTGCTGAACTAATCATGTTTGTGCTAGCCATGGTTTTGTTCAGTCATTGCTGAACTAGTCATGTTTGTACCAGCCATGGTTTTGTTCAGTCATGGCTGAACTAGTGATGTTTGTGCTAGCCATGGTTTTGTTCAGTCATTGCTGAACTAGATACTTAGGACTGTAGTAGAGCGTTATGATTTGACCTGTCCTTGTTGTACCAGACATGGTTGTACAAGTGAGTCATAATTGTACTAGTCGGGATTGTACCAGTGAGTCATAGTTGTGCCAGTGAGTCATGATGTGCCAGTGAGTCACAGATGTACCAGTTATGATTGTACCAGTGAGTCGTAGTTACACCAGCGAGTCATAGGTGTACCAGTTATGACTGTACCAGTGAGCCATGGTTATACTAGTCCTGATTGTATGGCAGGCTCACCAAGCAGATAAGTCATGTGACTCGCTAGCTAAACTTACAAATCATTATAACTACAACTAAAGTACACAGTACACAAGTACATGTCTAACGTTCGATTTCAAATTCCTAGAATTGTAGTATTCTTCTTTCAGACATCAGCATCATTATCATCATCATCATCATCATCATCATCAAATAGCTTGTCCTAAACAGAAAGTTGCCCCAATAACAGTCTTTCGGAATTTCTTTCTCTCTCATAGGACAGATGTCCTGCCTTTGCAGTCGCCATGCTCAAATCATCCTTTACATTCTGAATCCATCTTCTCCGTGGTCACCATCGTCTCCGTGGTCACCATCGTCTCCGTGGTCACCATCGTCTCCGTGGTCGTCATCTTCTCCGTGGTCACCATCGTCTCCGTGGTCACCATCGTCTCCGTGGTCACCATCGTCTCCGTGGTCGTCATCTTCTCCGTGGTCACCATCGTCTCCGTGGTCACCATCGTCTCCGTGGTCACCATCGTCTTCGTGGTCACCATCGTCTTCGTGGTCACCATCGTCTCCGTGGTCACCATCGTCTCCGTGGTCACCATCGTCTCCGTGGTCACCATCGTCTTCGTGGTCACCATCGTCTCCGTGGTCACCATCGTCTCCGTGGTCACCATCGTCTTCGTGGTCACCATCGTCTTCGTGGTCACCATCGTCTTCGTGGGTGCCATCGTCTCCGTGGTCACCATCGTCTCCGTGGGTGCCATCGTCTCCGTGGTCGCCATCGTCTCCGTGGTCACCATCGTCTCCGTGGTCGTCATCTTCTCCGTGGTCACCATCGTCTCCGTGGTCACCATCGTCTCCGTGGTCACCATCGTCTTCGTGGTCACCATCGTCTTCGTGGTCACCATCGTCTTCGTGGGTGCCATCGTCTCCGTGGTCACCATCGTCTCCGTGGGTGCCATCGTCTCCGTGGTCACCATCGTCTCCGTGGTCACCATCGTCTCCGTGGTAGCCATCTTCTCCGTGGTCACCATCGTCTCCGTGGTCACCATCGTCTCCGTGGTCACCATCGTCTTCGTGGTCACCATCGTCTCCGTGGTCACCATCGTCTCCGTGGGTGCCATCGTCTCCGTGGTCGCCATCGTCTCCGTGGTCACCATCGTCTCCGTGGTCACCATCGTCTTCGTGGTCACCATCGTCTCCGTGGGTGCCATCGTCTCCGTGGTCACCATCGTCTCCGTGGGTGCCATCGTCTCCGTGGTCGCCATCGTCTCCGTGGTCACCATCGTCTTCGTGGTCACCATCGTCTCCGTGGGTGCCATCGTCTCCGTGGTCGCCATCGTCTCCGTGGTCACCATCGTCTCCGTGGTCACCATCGTCTCCGTGGTCACCATCGTCTCCGTGGTCACCATCGTCTCCGTGGTCGTCATCGTCTTCGTGGTCGTCATCGTCTCCGTGGTCGTCATCGTCTCTGTGGTCGTCTTCGTGGTCACCATCGTCTCCGTGGTAGCCATCGTCTCCGTGGGTGCCATCGTCTCCGTGGTCACCATCGTCTCCGTGGGTGCCATCGTCTCCGTGGTCGCCATCGTCTCCGTGGTCACCATCGTCTCCGTGGGTGCCATCGTCTCCGTGGTCGCCATCGTCTCCGTGGTCGCCATCGTCTTCGTGGTCACCATCGTCTTCGTGGTCACCATCGTCTCCGTGGTAGCCATCTTCTCCTCTCTGTCGGGATGCATCCTTCCATAACCCTCTTCTCTAACTCGTCGTGTTTCATTATATGTCAAAAATACTTCAATTTTTTCATTTATATTTGTAGCCTCAGCAGATTTTCTTTAATTCTAAGTTCTTTCAAGATATACCTTTACTCCCTTCTTTGTCTATAGTATACGGAGAACTCTTCAGTAACCCCTATTTTCAAAAGCACACATTTTTTAAAAAATACATCAAAATACATCAAAATACTTCAATTTTTCATTTATATTTGTAGCCTCAGCAGATTTTCTTTAATTCTAAGTTCTTTCAAGATATACCTTTACTCCCTTCTTTGTCTATAGTATACGGAGAACTCTTCAGTAACCCCTATTTTCAAAAGCACACATATTTTTTCCCATTGCCTTTGCTAAATGTCCTTTGTTCACACCTATACGTTGCCACTGGGAATATGCATGGTCTTAGTATTCTGATCTTGATTTTCCTATCAGTTTCATTCTGTACTGTTTTAAGTTGTTTAATATTTTGTACGGAAATGTTTTTTTTTTTAAATTTCAGCCATGATATCCCCATATTGTTTACCTCTATGTGAGATTTAGACTATCACTTGATCTTATACCTTGATCTTTTAGTTCTGCACAAGACCAGCACTGCTAGCAAACTGATATCTGCTATAGAGTGATGAAATATATTGATATTTGACCTCGTGAACTGATGTTACGAGTTCACTTTAGAAACGAAGCACTATTTCAAACCAAACAATTGTCGAAATCACTCAGAATCAGCAGATGTAAAAACCGAATTATCGGTGTGAAAACATCAACTAAATGAATTTGTGTAATGTGCATGGAAAGCACGTAAAAAACAAAGCAATATAATTTTACAAAGTAAAAAACAAGACACAGCGACGTTTCGACAAACGGTCTTTAACAAGCACAGGATACAAAACAAACTACGAGATTAACTCTTTCACTCTTTTGAGCCGACATACTGGCTCTCGTTGCTTTTAGATGACGCGAGGCCGGTATACTTGCTAGTTAAGTATACACTACATGACAATACGCAGGAGGTATAAAAAAAATGACGGAGTCAAAGGGTTAAAATATTTTCTATGTCACACCAGAACGTCGCTGTATTTTTTAAAATACTTTGTAAAACTATATTACTTTATTTGTACGTGTTTCGCCATTGCTACATAATTTTACTGCATTGTTCCCATTTATCGATAATTTACAGGTACCACAACTGGCAGTATGTTCTATTTCAGGCATCTCTTAAACACGACATATATAATCCATGTTCATTAATAAATGTCCCCATGGTCTGTTGCTGATGAAATTGTCAATGTAACTATAATGGATCGTGTCTAGCTGATAATGACATCACCTGCAGGTCATGTACTATTTATAGCATAATTGACACTGGTCAGAGTCAACTATAAACTTGTTATGTAGTTAGTTATAAAGTGATCTACAGTTGCCTGTGTACTGGTTCACTTTCATATTCTTCAGTGTCGTCTTATTTGTGTTTGAAATATAACTTGTATGTTGTGTCGTTTATATTTATTACATAACTCCTACACATACAAACGGACACCCATATATATATATGTGAGTAGGTATCAGACACACATATATATATATATATATATATATATATGAGTAGGTATCAGACACACACACACATATATATATATATATATATGAGTAGGTATCAGACACACACGCATATATATATGAGTAGGTATCAGACACACACACACACATATATATATATATATATATGAGTAGGTATCAGACACACACGCATATATATATGAGTAGGTATCAGACACACACATATATATATATGAGTAGGTATGAGATACTCTCTCTCTTTGCCTTTTACCCCGGTTGGGGCATAGGCCCTCAACCAACTCATGCCAAGTCTTCCTATCTCTAGCTATCTCCTGCAGCTCCCTCCAGCTCTTCTTTATATTGTTGATCTCTGCCTCCAAATCTCGTCTCCATGTATTTCTCGGCCTCCCTTCTTTCGCTGTCCCTGCGGGTTCCAGGCAAGGACCCTTCTTGTTATATTCCCCTCCGGTTTTCGCAAAGTGTGTCCTATCCAGCGCCAGCGTCTTTTTAACCTGTTCGTTCACTGGAATCTGTCTTGTTCTCTCCATAAGTTCCTCATTTGTGACCCTATCATACCATCTTATTCCCTCTATTCTGAGCAGACACCAGTTGATGAATGTTTGCAATTTATGCGCTATTGTTTTAGTTGTTCTCCATGTTTCTGACCCATACAGTAGAACTGCTTTAACATTAGAGTTAAATATCCGAATTTTTGTTCTAGATTTGATTTCTTTGGACTTCCAAATGTTTCCCAGTGCAATGAAAGCTCCCTTGCCTTCTGTATTCTTATTTTAACATCTCTATCTGTTCCACCCTCTTTGTCTACGTTGCTGCCCAAATATGTGTATCATTCTACCTCTTGAAGTGGGATTTCCCCCAAGGAGATCGAGTTGTCGTTTGCTTGGTTAATTCTCAATATCTTTGTCTTTCCCTTATGAATGTTCAGCCCTAGTTGCTGGGACCTTTGATTCAATGTGTTAAGCTTATCCTGCATCTGATTTTGTGTATGTGACAGAAGGGCTATATCATCAGCGAAGTCCAGATCATCTAGTTGCTCTGTCAGAGTCCATTGGATTCCATTTCTGGTGTTAGTTACTGTGGTCTTCATAATCCAGTCTATTGTCAGTAAGAACAACAAAGGTGATAGAAGACATCCCTGACGCACTCCTGTTTCTATTCCGAAAGTATCTGTTAGTTTACCTTCATGAAGAACTCTACATTTCATATCTGTATATGTTGCTTTATTAGGTTAATAATTTTCTGTGGGATTCCATAATGCCTCATTAATTTCCAAAGGGGTTCCCTATCAATACTGTCAAAAGCCTTCTCATAATCAACAAATCCGATATAAAGTGGGGATTTCCATTCAATACTTTGCTCTATTATTATACGTAATGTGGCTATCTGGTCAGCACAGGATCTATTTGGTCGGAAGCCTGCCTGTTCATCTCTTAGCTTTATATCGATGGTATCTCTCAGTCTCTCCAGGATGACTCTGCTTAGTATTTTCCCAGGTACTGACAACAGCATTATTCCCTATAGTTTTCACACTTCTGAAGGTCCCCTTTCTTTGGTAGCTTCACCAGGTATCCTTCTCTCCAGTTTGCTGGTATTTCTTCGGTCTCCCAGATTCTGCTAAATAATTTATACAGTATTTCTGTGGATGTGTTTATGTTGGCTTTAACCGCCTCTGCTGGAATACCATCTGGACCGGCCGCTTTTCCATCTTTTAAAGGTATGAGATACACACACATATATATATATATATGAGTAGGTATCAGACACACACATATATATATATATATATGAGTAGGTATCAGACACACATATATATATATATATGAGTAGGTATCAGACACACACATATATATATATATATATGAGTAGGTATCAGACACACACATATATATATATATGAGTAGGTATCAGACACACACATATATATATATGAGTAGGTGTAAACTTCTACCGATGTAAAGTCACTAACCTGCTCTAGACCGTAGTCTCCGATAAACATACGGTGTCGAGCTCAGGTAAAAATTCTAAAAAAAAGACCACAACTGTCGCGTGCTCCTCGCATTCCGGTATTGTTGTATATATACTAATTCATTTTAAAAACAACACAGCATGCTAATTCAACGCTATGTTATGTTAAAGTTAAGTTTAAACCTAAGGAATATCAGTATTATTAATAGTTTTCACCAATAAATAACTAGGAACGCATATAATTGAGTAAAATTGCAAGAAAAACGTACAGTGTTGAATTAAACATATTCAAAAGCCAGCCCCATCTAACAGGAATTTCCGATTTGTCGGCTAAGCTATTCGGTTTAATGTAACCGGGAGCTGCAGCTAGACCTTTGGGCAAAGACAGCTACCCTTTTAATCGTCCCCCGCTTTCGCGGCCGGGTAACATAAAGCAATGGAGACGAGTGGCGGATTGAGTGTGGAAGCAACCGACTGAATGTCAATGGTTATAATATCAAACTCACAACTGTGAAATCTTTGTAGTAGAGACGATGGCTGCGATCATGGAACGGCATGATCACTGTCAGAATTAATAGCAAGTGAATAATACCTTCTAAAAAACTATTCCCAGAAAACCTGACTTAACAGTATTATGAGCTCAAAGTTAAGTAGAACTGGTTGATACTATCAAGATGAAGAAAACCAGTTTTAATATTTTGGATACATAAACAGACAGGAAGGAATGGAGAAGACAATTGTGGAGGGAGGCATCCCAACAAAGATGAGGAGAGAAAGATCACATAAAGATGGATTCAGTATGTGATGGATAGATTTGAGTCTGGCAGCAGCGGAGGCAATACACCACTTGTACGAGAGAAAGAGAGATGAGAGAGAGAAGTTCATAATGAATGTCAGAGCAGAGTGATAGCAGAGTTCTGCTCACGGCAAGCTATTGGTGGACGCAAATGTATGTGAAAAAATGTCACACATGGGTTGCCTGGTCGATAGAGTCTATATCTTCTGCATTGACTGGTCAGTATAGTCTGTAACTTCTGCATTGACTGGTCAGTATAGTCTGTAACTTCTGCATTGACTGGTCAGTATAGTCTGTAACTTCTGCATTGACTGGTCAGTATAGTCTGTAACTTCTGCATTGACTGGTCAGTATAGTCTGTAACTTCTGCATTGACTGGTCAGTATAGTCTGTAACTTCTGCATTGACTGGTCAGTATAGTCTGTAACTTCTGCATTGACTGGTCAATATAGTCTGTAACTTCTGCATTGACTGGTCAATATAGTCTGTAACTTCTGCATTGACTGGTCAGTATAGTATATATCTTCTGCATTGACTGAGTAACAATCAAAGTGTTGATACATTGTGAGATTTCTAGAACACAACTCGTCTTTGCCAAAACTGCTTAGGATCAGACGTGTGCCAGATGTATGAAGACTGAATTATGAAAGCAATGCTTTACAAATAGCTGACTTCATGAAGACGAGCTATTGGACATATCTTCCTTCGTTAGAAAAGCAGATATAAAGAAGAGATGAAGACGAAAAAAAAATATATATATATATATATATATGATAAGTGAATAATATAACAAATACTATAACTTCTTTCGTCTGGTAGTAACCTGTATTTGACATACTTATACAATGATACATTATTTATTGCGGATATTATACCTACATTGTCTTTCTCTCTCCGGCGTTTCTTACTGTCGTCTGTTCCTACGTCATATCTAACTCCCTATCTGATGCTTTTACGTGCACGCCTTCTGTGCGTTGCACACCAACGCGTGCACTCCTCTACTATATTATGTCATGTCGCGGTATTGTCATTGCCTGTTCTTCTGTCGTTGTTCTGTCCTATCAGAGATATATATGTTCAGAAAAGATACCTTCTTCATATCGATACAATTAGCATTTCTTACTTCCACGTGATATGTTAGGGAATACAGTGTTTGGCCAGGGTGTTTTTTTAATTGAAAATCGGCACACGATGGCTGATGTGGTCAACATCATACTTGTCGCTTTTACTTCCCAGTATTTTTGTGACATCTTTTACTGGATCACAGTTCATCCTCCGAACATGTCCAGTCCATCTCTGTCTGTGGGTATCTGTGACGTAGAGGTGTCCATCTCTGTCTGTGTATCTGTGACGTAGAGGTGTCCATCTCTGTCTGTGGGTATCTGTGACGTGGATGTGTCCATCTCTGTCTGTGGGTATCTGTGACGTAGAGGTGTCCATCTCTGTCTGTGGGTATCTGTGACGTGAATGTGTCCATCTTTGTCTGTGGATATCTGTGACGTAGAGAAGTCCTTCTCTGTCTGTGGGTATCTGTGACGTAGAGGTGTCCATCTATGTCTGTGGGTATCTGTGACGTGGAGGTGTCCATCTCTGTCTGTGGGTATCTGTGACGTGGAGGTAATGTGCTCTACTCTCGCTCCAAATGTACTCAGTTCGTTCCCGCGTTGAGCGATATGTAATATATTTCCAATGATCCATTATGTCAATGTAAGTGAGATTGTGTTTCTAGTCATATCGAGGAAGAACAATACATAAAACATAGGTCTAGTGTTCAGGCTGTGCTCGTAAAATTGGCAGTTAAAATGCGATATGAGTAGGCTGTAAAGTCGTTGTATGGGCAAAATTCATTTTGCTTACATTTTAATTCCTTTAAAAATTTACATTATCCTCAAAATTATATCAGGAACCCTGGTTGGTGCTACGGAGTTCATGTACTGTCGCTGAGGTCTTCCTTTGTAAGGAAGAGATTGGAGCACACACAGCTATTCACAGAAGTGCAATGATGATGGTCAAATCAATCATTTCATTAATTAATATAAATCTAGAATAACTAGCATGGAAAATATGATTGCAATACTTGTTCTTTCTAAACACTTTATTGTTGATAATCTTATCTTGCTTGACTAATGTGTCATGCATGAATTGTGCCAAGTCACAGCTTGTGCAAGCTGGTTAGTCCAGCATTTCCCAGACTGGGTTCCACGGATCCCCAGGGTCAGCGAGGTACTCACAGGGTGTCCTCAAACGCTTAAAGAAATATTATGATCGTTGACATTTCAAAAACAGAAAAATAAATTTAAAAAACATGTATAAAAACAGTGATAAACTAGTTCCGCTACGAAATCAGAGGATCCGGACCAGACCGGAGTCTAAATGTCTGATAAAACAAAATGAGAGATCATTTAAGTTTCCAGCAGTCTGCTAAATTGGAACCAGCTTGAACTGTTAGTGTGGTGTTATACTAACTCCATCGCTAGAAGATTTTCATATGTAGAAACTTGTGGCGGTCAGCGGCAGCAAAATGTATTGAAAATGAGATCAGCGGTAATGCAAAGTTTGAGGACCGCTGGATTAGTTGGTAGGTTCTAGTAATATAACTAAGTAAGCCATGTCTCAATGTCACAAGTAAGTATACTAAAGACATATGTCCGATATAGAAGATATTTTGTTTCAGTGATCATCTTCCTGTTCTCCCAGATTCTCTTTGACAGTTTTCTCTTTGTTGCTACTGCTATGTTTCAACTTAAGTCTGCAAACAAAACAAATGTTAGTGCCAGATATGGAATGGCTTATATAATATTACTCCCAGAAGTATTGAAATTTGTATTATGTCTCTATTCTGACAGTCATTTATCTTCCTGTTTATATCTACATTCAAAGTTTATATAAATATACATATATAAATACAGAGTCCGTCAGAATAATGTGTATACATAGAGCAGTGATATTGAACGTTTTTAAAATATTGGGGCGCATTTGACTGATGGTTGTGGGGGCGAGGGCGCCATATTAGGTTTGCAATCTTACTACTAATGTTAATAATGATATTTATTACTACTAACAATGGCGACGTGGTTAAGACATTTGCCTGTCGTTCTGTGGGTTGTGGGCTCGAGGTGGGCTCAGGAGGAAAGAAATTGACCCTCCTACCTCCTGCATACTAGAGAGTACATGATACACATGCGAAGTGAAGTGACCTAATACCGTAACGTCTGAAAATTTTCTACAGGAAATTTTGTTTTCATACAAAATAATTAGGAGGTGACTGTATATAATTATATATTCCAACTAAATAATACAACTAAACAAGAAATGCAACAAATATGATTTAGCAGAAAATTGCTGCACATGTTGCCCTGCGGGAGACGCAGTCGAGTGTCACTAAACAAGCACTTAAGTGAAACCGACAAGGAAAACTGTAAAAGTGGACGTCCTAAACAGATCTGGGTCTTCTTGCGAAACTGAACGATGCTGACCGTGGCCCCGACAACAGAAGGCCGACTAGCTCAGATGAAAAATCAAAAATTCCTGTTAAATATGATCTAGTTTTTGTATATGTTTAATAGAACACTATAAGATTCTTTGCAAGTTTACTCAGTTCTATGCTTTCATGGTTATTTATTGAAGAAAAATGTTTATACTGATATTCCTTGGCGTTAAACTTAATTTTTAGCATACTCTAACATTGATTTAACATGTTGTGTTGTGTTTAAAATGAATTATTAATAGCCGTCCATCGCAAGCGATGATGACAACAATCTCAGACGTGTGCTGTTTCACCTCTCTGGTGTGTGCGGAGGTGACTGTAGAGTCCAATCCTAGTACAGAATCCCCGACCACAGGTGGGGCATACATGAAAAATGAATTAATCTATATACAACAACACTAGAATGCGAGAATCTCGCGACAGTTGGGATGTTATTTCCTATAATTTTTACCCCGCTGTATGTTATCAGAATAGTCACCGCTGGAATAACCTGGGAAGCCATAAAGAAAACAGTTAGAGGCCGGGAAAAGTGACGGACAACTGTCGATGTCGTATCCCCCATGTGGAGCAGAGAGGTATAAAGCAGTCTGTGTCAAGTCACTACACATGTTAGACAAATAAAATATTTTGGACACAATTAAAGCACATTGTTGACAACAATATTGTATCGGAAACTTGAGGGAAGTAGAAAGTTGAGTCAATATACCATTTAATAGCACTGTAATTGATTGATTAAATCACTGATTGAATGATTTATTATTGATTAAAGGCAATTATTTCATTAATTGAATGAATGATTTCATGAAAAGATTGATTGGTTGAATTGTTGATTATTTGAACAATGGATCTACTAAATTATTGATGGGATGGTCGATCTATGAAATGATTGTATGAATGAATGGTTGAATGATTGATTGCTGTCATCGAAGAGGTACGAGTCTGCATTCATTTTAACTATGCCTAGTTCCAGTGGCGGCTCGTCATTAATGGCCAGTGGGGCCGAGCACCACAAAAAATAATGTATAACGTGCATAAATTAAAATATAACCTAACCCAATACTATGATTTTCAACACAAAAATATGTCTGGCCCCACCAACAAAACTTAGCACGAGCCGCCACTGCCTAGTTCCTTGCAAATGTTCCTGATCATGAAAAGGGCATATCCTGATGACAAATTTAAACAGTATGACTGTTCAGAGATTACTATCAATTCAGAAATTGCTTGACTGGTAAGTCAATACCAATAACTTGAGAACCTTCTACTTCAGATGGCAGGCACAATGCTTGACTGTTCTATAAGCAGGAAAAAACAAGTAGAAGATAGAATGGTTAGATTTCATCCCTGCAGTCAAGCATAGATGCTCATCAGATCGGAGATCATGTTGATCTTGTGTCCTCTCAACAAGATGATCTTTAGTTCATAAGCTTCTATTTTCCATTGAAACTAACAAATATTGAAATTAGCATTTGAGTTCATTTATATGAGAAGAGAACAATGAGTTTTTTTTTTTTTTTTTTGCAAGAACCCACTGTTGATCATATTCTTTGCTTCCGTTGCTTCCTCTGAGGTTCTTGCAAAAAAAACAAAATAAAAAAAAAAATTCTTGTTCTCATCTTACAATAAATTTGAAGCTACTTTGAATGATATATGCATGTTTGTTATATATGTATACATGTGTAAGTAAAGGTAAAGGAACCCTTTCATACCTCGTGGTCTATAGGTCAATAGGCCTGTATTTTTCATTGACCGTCGGCACACGATGGGTGATGTAGTCAGCATCACGCCGGCCGCCTTTACTTTCCCAGAGCATGTCTGGTACCCAGTTGAGGCTGGGTCGACCTGAGAGCCTTCGCGGTCAGGAAAAATTCCACGCGCATTGCGGGAGCTGAACTCAGACCACCTTGAGAAGCGAGTTCACTAACAACTACGCTACAGCGGCTCTCGTATACATATGTGTATGTATGATATTGTCTCGTCTCAAATATATACAAGCAAAATAACGCTTATAGCATGTGTTTTGTACAAACGCTGTTCGATCGAACCTTACCTGATTATTCTGTGTCTAGTTATAACGAAGCATTTATGAAAGACACTCCTCAGTGAGCCATTTTTGTTTTAATGGCTCGCTGGTTGTGTTCGTAAGGACGCTCGTATTGCTAGGCTAGGCGATGGTTGTCGTAAGGACGCTCGTATTGCTAGGCTAGGCGATGGGTGCCGTAAGGACGCTCGTATTGCTAGGCTAGGCGATGGGTGTCGTAAGGACGCTCGTATTGCAGAGCTAGGCGATGGGTGCCGTAAGGATGCTCGTATTGCTAGGCTAGGCGATGGGTGCCGTAAGGACGCTCGTATTGCTAGGCTAGGCAATGGGTGTCGTAAGGACGCTCGTATTGCTAGGTTAGGCAATGGGTGTCGTAAGGACGCTCGTATTGCTAGGTTAGGCAATGGGTGCCGTAAGGATGCTCGTATTGCTAGGCTAGGCGATGGGGGACGTAAGGACGCTCGTATTGCTAGGCTAGGCGATGGGGGACGTAAGGACGCTCGTATTGCTAGGCTAGGCGATGGGTGCCGTAAGAACGCTCGTATTGCTAGGCTAGGCGATGGGTGTCGTAGGAAATAAGTGTAAGTGGTTCGAATCCTGTGTTTGTCAGTTTGTGATTTAGAAGCTCTTAATATCTGTACACTGTTTATTTGTTGATCAAGTTCAGTTATATGTAATGTACATCAAATCAAAAACATTTAGTGTATGGGTAAGAATGAAGTAGTCGGAAGATGATCTTACTTAGACATATACGTATTCCTCTCCTCTCCTTGTGAAGCATAGGACCTCAACAGTTATTCTTCACTGTTCCCGGTCTGTGGCTGTTTTCTTGATGGCTTCACAGGATAGTCTGGTATCCTTCTGTCCCTCAAGAAGACTCTGTCTCCATGTCTGTTTGGGACGTTTCTTTACCGTTTTCCTTGCTGGTTCCACTCAATGGCTTGTCTAGTGACACTCGATTTTGCCGTACAGTGGTATGTCCGACCCATCGTGATTTTCTCCTTTTAACCTGGGTCATCAGGGGTTCTTGTCCTGTTCTTATCCACATATCTGTGTTTGCAGCTCTGCCATACCATCTGAGTCTGAGAATAGGTCAAAGACATCTGTTGACAAAGGTCTGAATCTTGTTTGTATTTAACTTGGTGACTCACCATATTTCCAAGCCATACAACAACACAGATTTCTCATTTGAGATGTATATCCTGAGCTTAGTTTTAGGGGAAAATGGCAGTAGATTTCCATACTGTATGCATGTGAGCAAAGTCTTGTGTGACTTCCCCAATCCTGGCGATAATCTCCTCATCTGTATCTCCTGATTAGCTGATAGTGCTTCAAATGTTGACAAAGTCACCAACATCTTCTATAGCCCGTCCCACGGGTACCTTAGACATAATGTAAGAAATATTTGAGAAGTGAGAATAACTTTACTTTGATTTTTTTCCTGAAAATTGTAGCATGTGACACTTTTGTCTTTCGTACCGTTATGCGTTACACAGGGACTGCAAGTCATTTCTCCATACCGCTCTATCCTGGGCAACTCGCTCAATCTCCTCCATGGAACTGAGCCAGATATTTCTCGCCTCTCTCAGCAAAGTTTGTTTCAGGGTCTCCTTAGGTCGTCCTCTCTTTCCTGAATCTTTTGCCTCCCACTTCAATGTCTGCGTTGGCATTCTTTGATCACTTCTTATCAAGGTGTTCCCAACATATCTCCATCTTCTCCTTCTTATAACAGTTGTTACTAGCGGTTGATCAGACATTTCTCTGATTTCATCACTTCTGAATTCGTCCCATTTTATGTCCATTATTTTTCACAGATATCTATTTTCAAATGTATATTTAACATACTTTCATACATATACATATATGTGTATAACTGCGTCAAAGATAAAACTAGATGTAAGTAATGTTCTCAAAAACTGAAATTTATATTTCCTGCACAATATTCATATTTTTTGTCATCATCATCAGGTGCCGTGCCGGCATAGGTGATCATGGATCTCCACAAATCTCTGTCTCTGGTATTTTTAAAATATCCTTTTAAATAAAAATCAATTGAGAACTTTCTCTCATCCTCTCCCTCTCTCTTCCTCTCTCTCTCTCTTCCTCTCTCTCTCTCTCTCTCTCTTCCTTTCTCTCTCAAAACGTGAAATGTTGTTGTTTGTTTGTTTGGTAGGGGATTAAAGCCTCTTTAAGCCGAGGCATGCCCTTTCAACCGAAGGCGAACCTTTTATTGGTTATATCAGAGCGTGTAGGCCAACAAACATGAAAAATAAGAATTAACTCCTTTCGGAGAATCCAGTAAGTGTTCTCAATGACTCACAATTTATACAACCAATGGAAAATAAGTGTTTAATTTCGAAAGGATTAACTTCGAACGTTTGTTTAGAGATTAAGTATGTCGCAACTTTGATTGGTTGCCTGTGATTAATTGTCAAGTAATTGTGTGTTTTCATTGACAACTAATTCTGTGATATATTTTTGTTTTCTTCCTGGGAACATGTGAAACCGGATGAGAAGATCGATACAACATGTTTATTTTAGAGAAGAGATAATGTTTTTGGAAACCTCGTTCAGAATAATAAAAATAAACAGCTATTAATATGTTATTTATTTGTTGATTTCGTTCGGCTTTTTAAAATTCCAACTAACTGTACACGAGGGACATATAACTGGTGCTCAGTTTTCACTAGTATTTAGTGTTTGGGTGTCTCGTGCTAATGGTTCCTGTGAATTGCAAGTCAAACACATGTGTCTCTGATTTACAAAGTATCACCATTATTGGTTTTTTTCCGTTAAATTTCACAGCGACTAATAGTAAACGTGCATGTTACTTAATTCTTGCGCATCTCAGCACTGAAACAAAACTAGACAATGTCGTTATTACATGTCAACGATCTGCAAATATTACCAACTCTGATAAACACACCAACACACGTACAGCCATATATATATATATATATATATTTCCATTTCAATGGAATAAAGAGCTGCGACGTAAAACCAAATATTTATTGTTATTATTTTTTATTTCAGGTCTTTGCTCCGGAGTGCCGCAGCCAGTAGTCCCAGTTGCAGTTGAGTGTGTAAAAACTCCAAGCGTCGTCATTCTTTTGAATGATAGCTGCTCTGAATTTTAAAATATATTTAGTTGCCTATTTACTCTATGAAACCTCCCACAATTTGGCCGCGAACAAGTGGACACTACACTTGGATCTTAGCCAATTTTTTTTTTAAATTGGGCCCTACCCGGAAGTGCCACAACGAGTGGACCAATTTCGGATGAACGTGTAAACTCTGTGCATCATCATTTTTCGAATGAGAACTGCTCAGAGCTTGTTAGAGATTGTTTATTGTGCCATTTGGCGTTTTATGAAGGATTCCAACCCTTTGGCCGCGATAAAATGGGACTGCACTTTGGTCTTAGCCAAAATGACGAGAAGCAATCTTAGCCTATTGGAACATATTGTTGAAATTATTTATCTAGTCGAATACCTATGTCAGTTATTGACTATAGATTCTGTAATAAAACCGCTTTTATAAATTTGAATTGCTAGCTTTAGTCCATCTTCTTCTTCTTCGGCGATCTCTGGTCATGTGCTTAATTTACTGTGGACAACAAACTGGACAGTCAGGTTTCCCCAAAGCTTTGTTTTTAAGTCTGCTGTGTGTGGCCACATGTTTTTTCTCAGCTCACACAGGAGAGGACAGTGTTGCAAGACATGTGCTCCGATGTCTGTTCCGCCTGCTGACACTGGCAGAGAGCTGTTTGACTTATTCCTAGTCTATATAAGTGTTTGTTGAGTCTGCAGTGTCCGGTGCGTAGTCGAAATATCTGGTCTGTTCTGATTAGATCTTTGAGGAAGTCTTTTCCATAATCATAGCTTTAGTCCAACTTCAGATAACCTGTACGAATAGTGTCCAGTTAGAAACGGATTTTCAAATATGGATTGTTGATAAGATTTTATGCATAAAATAAAACCAACTTTATACTAACACGTATAGTGAGTTATTCTCTAGCATTCAGTATGCACATACTTCGACATATGTTGTGGGAGACTGAGTTCCTATGTGTCTGCCCAGAGTGCAGTAGCGTCAGTTCAGTAACCAATAACTAAGTTATAGTAACTTATATGATTAGTTATAAGGAAGGACATTAGAACAGATTCGTATCTTATACAGGGTGTTCAACTTAAAAGCAGCCTGTGAATGGAGCTAATCTGGCATATATGTATGGAAATGGGAAGGTTCAGTTATGACGTAGTATAGGTCAAGGTTGTGTGATGGTGTGTAATTGTAGTGCGGAAGGGGTGATGAACAAATGTGACTTGGGACGAACTAGTCAGAACCGGTTTAAATAGTAAATAGACGAGATGCAATGCGTACCTGGCAAATTTCTATTTATCACTGGGGCTGCTTTTAAGTTGAACACCCTGATATATTTATATTTCTTTTTCTTCTGCGTTCTCACTAGATTGGGATTTCGGATTCTCTAATAAAGGCAGCCGTCTGCCTCAGATTATCACCACGCCATACAGTTTGTCTTCTGCGTTCTCACTAGGTTGGGATTTCGGATTCTCTAATAAAGGCAGCCGTCTGCCTCAGATCTGACAAAGGCTTTCGACACGGTTAACAGGGAGGGTCTATGGAAGATCATGGAAAAATTTGGATGCCCAAGGAAATTCATCAAAATCGTCCAACAGTTTCACGAGGGCATGATGGCACGTGTACTTGACGAAGGGAGCTGTCGGAAGCCTTCCATGTCACCAACGGCGTCAAACAGGGCTGTGTACTGGCCCCAACACTCTTCAGCATGATGTTTGCTGCCATGCTCACGGATGTCTTTTGGGAAGGCGACAAACATGGGGTAAAGATTAGATACAAGACAGACGGTAACCTATTCAATCTTCGGAGGTTAAAATCCTCCACCAAGGTAAAAGAATCAACTATCTCAAACCTGTTGTTTGCTGATGACTGTGCCCTCGCTACCAACTCTGAGGAAGAAATGCAGACTTACATGGACAAGTTCTCAATGGCCTGTGATAGGTTTGGCCTCACCATTAACACAAAAAAACAGAGGTCATGTTCCAGCCCGCCCCTAGAGAACAGTATTACGATCCAGTCATCAACATTAAACACCAGCGTCTCCAGTCAACGGACAACTTTGCTTATCTTGGCAGCCTCCTATCCAGATCGGCAAACATAGATTCTGAGGTCCACAATAGGATATCCAAAGCCAGTGCTGCGTTCGGAAGGTTACGTATCACTGTGTGGGAACGGAAGGGATAAGCATAGTCACAAAGCTGAAAGTTTACCAGGCCATAGTGCTAACAACGCTGCTGTACGCAAGCGAGACATGGACAGTGTATAGCAGACACGCAAGAAAATTAAACCATTTCACACAAGCTGTCTACGCAGAATACTAAAAATAAACTGGCAGGACAAAATTCCAGACAGCGAAGTCTTCACAAGAGCAAAGATCCCAAGCGTCAACACCCTGTTGCAGAAGGCCCAACTGAGATGGGTCGGTCACGTTGCTCGAATGCCTGATAAACGCATCCCAAAACAGTTGATGTATGGCGAGCTTGAAGGGGCAGACGTTTAGCTGGTGGACAGAAAAACGCGTTAAAGACACTCTTAAAGTGTCTCTGAAATGCTTCGATATAGACAATACGTGCTGGGAATCCCTTGCGCAAGATCGCCAAATGTGGCGCTGTAACAACAAAAGAGGAACCCGAATAGCTGAGAATCATCGTATTGTTGAGTCACAGAGAAAACGAGCAGCGCGAAAAGGCAGAGCACACAACACGCACATGTCTAACCTTGATCATGTATGCCCCACCTGTGGTCGGGGATTCTGTTCTAGGATTGGACTCTACAGTCACCTCCGCACACACCAGAGAGGTGCAACAGTATACGTCTGAGATTGTTGTCATCATCGCTTGCGATGGACGGCTATTATCAGCCACGCCATACAGTTTGTCTTCTGCGTTCTCACTAGATTGGGATTTCGGATTCTCTAAAAAGGCAGCCGTTTGCTTAAGATTATCAGCCACGCCATACAGTTTGTCTTGGACGCTAGTGTAAGTGGGCCACCTCTTTCTTCTCAATCTGCATGCTAGGGGCAGTTCTGTAGGATATAATTCCTATGATTTCTGCTTCCCGTTTGTGCCGACCTCTTCCCGCAGTAAGTTTTGGCCACCCACGTGATTGTATGCCTGACATTCTTACTGCGTGGCTAAATCTCCGAGGCAGATGCGACCGTACAATCCGTTATCTCATTCCTCATTCGTTGCACCATGTTATGCACCTTACAGCCTGGTGCATCCGTTTTCTGCAAGCATTTGTTTCGGGTTAGTATTCCTTAGCGGACACGTGCATCCAATTTCAGCCAAACCTCCTTACTCACCTCTTACGACATGCGTGGCAGGTAACAGTGGTTCTCTTCTTTACACCCCAAATTAGGGCCCCGGTAACCACTCGGGCGGTTTATATTTATTTAGCAATGATTGTGTTAAAAGTAAATACAACACAACATAAATACAACACAATATAAATACAACACAACATAAATACAACACAATATAAATACAACACAACATAAATACAACACAATATAAATACAACACAACATAAATACAACACAATATAAATACAACACAACATAAATACAACACAATATAAATACAACACAACATAAATACAACACAATATAAATACAACACAACATAAATACAACACAATATAAATACAAGTATACATAATAATGATCTTCTTCTTCGTTACCCTTGACCTCTAAGGTGGCATAGGTCCTCAACCAATGCCTTGCAAGCTCTCATACCCTTGGTTGTGGTTTTTATAGCTGAGTGTTTGTACTGGGTGGGGTAGCTAATCCCACTCCAAACTTCCACTTTCGCTGTATACGGCATGTGGTAGGTAATAGTGGTTCTATTCTTTACCACGTTTTCGAACCGCGGTAACCACATGGACGTCATATTTGTATTGTCCGTCGTCTTTTATTCTTTATCGGACAGGACTGACGTATATGCGCATTTACTGAGATAATAATTATCTACAAAATGTTCAGTGGCGGCTCGTGATAATTTTTGTTGGTGGGGCCAGACATTTTTTCAGGATAAATCATGGTTTTTAGATTGCCATATTTTAATGTAAAAAATAATAAATACACGTTATACATTATTTTTGGTGGGGCCCGGCTCCACTGGCCTTTATAGACGAGCCGCCACTGAAAATGTTAGTTGTAAGAATTCACAGTATAGATGGTAACAAGACATCTTACATATTGGCCAATACGGGCGACAGGCTACCACAGACAGACATACATCAATATGACATATTAGAAACCTATAGCACGGATAACAATGGCTTACAAGAACAAATAGGTGAGAGATCACACAGGTCAACAAATAGATGATGCCTAGTACCAGCTCAATATAGAAGAACATGTCATTTTTCGGCTCCGAACTTGGCACATTAAGCTAAGGTACAATCTGCTTAACAAGTAAAAGATATTCCCAACTGAAGAATGCACATTTGTCACCAGAAAGTTGACAGGCACACATCCTGCAAGAGTTTCCAACGTACGAAGAATAGAGAAATCACATTTGATTTGAATGGTTGATTGACTGATTGATTGATAGGACGATCATCATTGTGCTTCGGTGAGTAACCATGTATGCTCCGATCTTCTTCTTACACAGAAAGCTCTCAGCGATAATGCACGAACTCTGTAAAACCGGCGTGGATCCGTGATGTAATTTAAAATATGGTAAAAATATTTTTAAGGGATTTTTATTGTTTTAAATCTTTCAAATAAATTTTGCCCGGACTTCGACTTTTCTGCTTGCTCTATCGACTTTTCTGCCTGCTCTACTCAATGTTTGAATTGAGAAGGGATCTTTTACGTGCTGAACTTGAACACGGGAGTTATGTTTTATCGTCCGTCTCCGATAGAACTAGGAACTCGAGCTTACCTACACCGAAACCAAGAATCTCTTGAGAAATCTCCCAATGGCTCCACAAGTGAGTGAACCCTTGGAACGAGAGATGAACACCAAATCTCTACGTTACAGAGACGCACAAACACACTTGATCAAATCTCTACGTTACAGAGATCCACAAACACACTTGACCAAATCCCATGTCCATCCAAGACAAGCTATATGGAGATGTACATAGACCACGGTTGACCACTAACTACTTTAGAAGTATACTTGAAAACGTTGAATGAAGATGTAGACTATTGACAAAAATATAAAAATCTATGAAACTGTGGTACACGAACAAAATAAATAAAGATCCACTTAGAACAAGCGAGATTTTCGTTATCTTGTAGCAACACAAACACTGTTGATATTCTTAGCATTGCCACGAACACAAAATCCAGCAGAAGACAACAATTCCGCACTGCCATCTTGAATTGTAAACAGTTTCACAAAAATTGTGTAAATTATGTGAATAAAATGTTTAATTGTTGCAATTTGTTTCAGTCTTCTTTGTATTTCTTTCATACAAGTTTACTGTTGAGTAGTTTGTGTATTTGTCTTTATCGTATTTGTTACTGAAATACTCTGTTTTGTAATTTTTATGTACTTAATGTCTGAGCAACATTATCATAGTGCGAGTTTGTACTAATAGATGAAAGATATGTGTCTTTGCTAGTGTATGTGTGCTTGTTAGTGTGTGTATTTGTGTGTGTGTGAGTATGTGTTTGTGTGTGTGCATGTATGTGTTTATGTGCGTGTGTGCGCTAGTTATTTAGATGATGTATGGCGAGCTTGAAGGGGGCAGATGATCAGTTGGTGGACAGAAAATACGCGCTTTAAAGGCACTCTTAACGTGTCTCTTAAATGCTTCGATGTAGACAACACGTGCTGGGAATCCCTTGCGCAAGATCGCCAAATGTGGCGCTGTAACAACACAAGAGGAACCAGCATAGCTGAGAATCATGGTGCCATTGATGCGGAGAGAAAGCTGAGAATCATGGTGCCATTGATGCGGAGAGAAAGCTGAGAATCATCGTGCCATTGATGCGGAGAGAAAGCTGAGAATCATCGTGCCATTGATGCGGAGAGAAAGCTGAGAATCATCGTGCCATTGATGCGGAGAGAAAGCTGAGAATCATCGTGCCATTGATGCGGAGAGAAAACTGAGAATCATCGTGCCATTGATGCGGAGAGAAAGCTGAGAATCATCGTGCCATTGATGCGGAGAGAAAGCTGAGAATCATCGTGCCATTGATGCGGAGAGAAAGCTGAGAATCATCGTGCCATTGATGCGGAGAGAAAACTGAGAATCATCGTGCCATTGATGCGGAGAGAAAGCTGAGAATCATCGTGCCATTGATGCGGAGAGAAAGCGAGCTACGCGAAAAGACAAAACACACAGCGCCCACATGTCTGACCTTGATCATGTATGCCCCACCTGTGGTAGGTGTATGTGTTTGAGGATTGGACTCTACAATTCCCTCCGCAGACACAGGAGAGGTGCAGCAGCACACGTCTGAGGTTGTTGTCATCATCGCTTGCGATGTACTGCTATTATTATTTAGCTTTAAATAATTGGTTAGTTAGTCATTAGCTAGTTATTTAGCTTTAGTTAGAGGAGATCAAAACAAACACAAAGCTGAGAATATTTCAATCAAATGTGAAGTCAGTGCTGTTCTATGACTCGGACAACATGGAAGACAACAAATGTGAAGTCAGTGCTGTTCTATGGCTCGGACAACATGGAAGACAACAAAAGAAACCACCAGAAAACTACAGACCTTCAGAAATGGATGTTTGCGTAGAATAGAGGGACTGAGATGGTATAATAAGATTACGAACGAGGAACTCAGGGAAATAACTAAGCAGATACCAGTGGAGAAAGAGCTACGGAAGAGACGCTGGAGATGGATAGGACACACACTGAGAAGATCGACAGGAAGCATTGCAAGACAGGCAATGTTTTGGAACCCGCAGGGAAAGAGGAGTAGGGAAATGCCTAGACATACCTGGAGAAGAGAGCTGGATCTTCTTCTTCTCTTCCACCATTTACTTCTTTATAGAAGTGTTGGGGGTGAAAAGTAGTGATCTTGTGTGTGCTTTTTTAAGGCACTTTGTAAGCTGATATTCATGTTCGTAGGGCTGTTCTTGATGCCATCGCTCCATCTTTTGCGTGGTCTTCCTCTTGCCGATATTAAAAGATAATGTCCGATGTACGATGAAGATGATCATCAAATGAACAATTAAAAGGAAAGGTAGAAGATGGAAACAATTGGAAGGGTTGGCAGGAGAGAGAAGGAGCTGGGAGAAGCTTGTTGAAGACCTGTGCCCTGTTTGGAGTTGAAAGGTTAAGACCAATATATAAGGTAAATATGTCAGGAAGAGTTCTTCGTATACCATGAACAGAGAACAGAACAAATAGACCTATCCAGAAAGAACATAAATTAAAGAAAACTGGCAGATGTTAGAAATAAGAATGAGAAAATTAAAGTATTTAGCACATATAAAAAGACATGAGGGGTTAGAGTCTGGAGGCGGGCATCCCGGCAAAGAGAAGAAGAGGAACACCCCGGAGATTGATTCTGGATGTAACTGCTGATTTGAACATGACAGCTGCAGGGACATCTGACCTAGGGAAGAGAGAGAAAATTCGAAAGGCTGTTAGGGTGGCAAACTTCTGCTCGTGACAAGCTACTTGAGGATGAAATATGTCAGTTAATTGCAAAAAATAACGAACATAAAATGGGATGAATTCAGGAGAAGAGATCTTCTTCTTCTTCTTCCAACGTTTTCAGACATCGATTTGTATACTTTTAAAGTAGTTAGTGGTCAACCGGAGTCCATGTACATCTCCGTATAGCTTGTCTTGAACTGATATGGGGATTGGCCATGTGTTTTTCTCTTTCCATGTACGTTGGACATTCTTGCAGTATGTGTGTCTCTGTCATCTTGCTGGTGCCACATGTACATATGTCAGATGGGCCTATTTTGTACTTGTTAAACAGATGGTACCTCAGTCTATTGTGCCCTGTTCGTAGACGAAAATGACAACCTGTTCCTCTCTACTTAGTTGGTGGTAAGCATCGTCCTTTTCATGCCCTGGGTGATCTCTCAGCCATTTGTTCTTGTAGGCCATTTTTATCCGTACTTTTGCTTCCTCATAAGGAGAAGAGATGAAATCAGAGAATTCAGTTTCTTGTCTGGTAAACCACATGTAACAACTGTTATAATTTCTTGTCTGGTAAACCACATGTAACAACTGTTATAATTTTTTGTCTGGTAAACCACATGTAACAACTGTTATAATTTCTTGTCTGGTAAACCACATGTAACAACTGTTATAATTTCTTGTCTGGTAAACCACATGTAACAACTGTTATAATTTTTTGTCTGGTAAACCACTTGTAACAACTGTTATAATTTCTTGTCTGGTAAACCACATGTAACAACTGTTATAATTTCTTGTCTGGTAAACCACATGTAACAACTGTTATAATTTTTTGTCTGGTAAACCACATGTAACAACTGTTATAATTTTTTGTCTGGTAAACCACATGTAACAACTGTTATAATTTTGTGTCTGGTAAACCACTTGTAACAACTGTTATAATTTTGTGTCTGGTAAACCACTTGTAACAACTGTTATAATTTCTTGTCTGGTAAACCACTTGTAACAACTGTTATAATTTTTTGTCTGGTAAACCACTTGTAACAACTGTTATAATTTCTTGTCTGGTAAACCACTTGTAACAACTGTTATAATTTCTTGTCTGGTAAACCACTTGTAACAACTGTTATAATTTTTTGTCTGGTAAACCACTTGTAACAACTGTTATAGTTTCTTGTCTGGTAAACCACTTGTAACAACTGTTATAATAAAAAGTAGACTGAGATACGTTGGGCATACTCTGAAAAGAAATGACTAAATAATCACAAATCGGGTATTGAAGTGAAAGATAAAGAGTTACAGTAAGAAGTCCCAGTGAAACCCTGAAACGAACTTTCCTGAGAAAGGTGAGAAATATCGGGCTCAATAAGAATTCCATTGAAGAGATTCAGCGAGTTTCCCAGTATAGAACGGTATGGGGAAATTGCTTGAAGAACATATTTAACGTTTAACGGTAGGAGAGAAATATATATAAATATGTAGTTAGTGATGTATTGATAACCTGAGTTTGATAACTTAAACTTAATAAAATACTAACAAAATTATTGATTTTCTATAGACGGAAATACTTTCTCTGAACATTGCAGAATGTGATGCAACCGCGTAACGTCACATTTAGTATTTTTATAGTCATGGACTAAGCCAGAAATACTACATTAATTAACCGTATAAAACAGTCGTGGGCGACTAACAAAAACGTTTTCCAGGGATGGGCAAAACGGAAAAAACCATTGTCTTTGGTAGTTTACAATGTGGAAATGGAGTAGACCAGTTTACAATGTGGAAATGGAGTAGACCAGTTTACAATGTGGAAATGGAGAAGACCAGTTTACAATGTGGAAATGGAGTAGACCAGTTTACAATGTGGAAATGGAGTAGACCAGTTTACAATGTGGAAATGGAGAAGACCAGTTTACAATGTGGAAATGGAGAAGACCAGTTTCGCATAAACTGCTTTATCAAAAATCCATTTTCCAGGGGGTGGCACTTGCAACATCCCCCTCCAATCCCCCATCGTTGTCTTGGCGTATGAACGCCCATGGAAACAGTCACGAACAAGTAATAAATACTATAATAATTAGCAATATGGCACCGTCACGCACAAGTAAAGGTTTTTCTTTATTAATTAACGATTTTTTTAATAAAACAAGCACGTAGAAACAGCAAAGATTAATTAACAACTTCAAACAACGATAAACAACAAAGACACCGGAGTTCGCTGTGTAGAAGATATCACAGACTATTGCTTTGAGAAAATCACGTTTGACAAGCTGCTTGTTTGCAGGTAATCGATAATCAATGGGATCTCATTTATTGATCTCAAATATTGGAATACCAGTCAAAGAAAAAAGAAGTGATCAAGAAAAGAAATTACATTTTTTTTTATTTCAACTTTCTTGAATTCTTCCACTGCTGCTGTTTAACATTTTGTGAAATTTTGTTCACACTTGTTTGCGTCTCATCAGCTTTGTCAATTACTAATAGCTGTAGGGCGGATTAGCGTAATGTATGCGTGTTCCCCTATTGACTCAAACCCAAGAGGATTGTGGTTTCAATGCTACACTAGGCGTTCCAAACGTGAGGAATGGATTTAATCCTCCAACTTCCTGTACACAAATGGCTTGAAGTGTTAAGGAAGCCCGCCTGCCCAGCGTGTTCGTAGCGCGTTGGACGACGGGTGAAAAGCCCCCATGTGAGTGCAGATCAATTCCGTCAGAAAAGCCACAGGTTCTCCAGATTTACGGTGTTCGTGGCACCGAAGGGTTACGATGTCCATGGCACCGAGCCGAAGAGCTAAAAGCTCAAGTGCTTCTGGATCTGAAAGAAAAAAAATGTGTTAAGAGAAGTTACTTCATAGCCTAAGGTCTGAAAATGCTAGAAGAAATTGTGTTTACAAATATCTGAACCAGTTCTGTCAATTATTATTTACTAATATCTGAACCAGTTCTGTCAGTTATTGTTTACTAATATCTGAACCAGTTCTGCCAGTTATTATTTACTAATAGCTGAACCAGTTCTGTCAATTATTATTTACTAATATCTGAACCAGTTCTGTCAATTATTATTTACTAATATCTGAACCATTTCTGTCAATTATTATTTACTAATAACTGAACCAGTTCTGTCAATTATTATTTACTAATAGCTGAACCAGTTCTGTCAGTTATTATTTACTAATAACTGAACCAGTTCTGTCAATTATTATTTACTAATATCTGAACCAGCTCTGTCAGTTATTATTTACTAATATCTGAACCAGCTCTGTCAATTATTATTTACTAATATCTGAACCAGCTCTGCCAATTATTATTTACTAATAGCTGAACCAGTTCTGCCAGTTATTATTTACAAATATCTGAACCAGTTCTGCCAGTTATTATTTACTAATAGCTGAACCAGTTCTGTCAATTATTATTTACTAATATCTGAACCAGTTCTGTCAATTATTATTTACTAATATCTGAACCAGTTCTGTCAGTTATTATTTACTAATATCTGAACCAGCTCTGTCAATTATTATTTACTAATATCTGAACCAGTTCTGTCAATTATTATTTACTAATATCTGAACCAGTTCTGCCAGTTATTATTTACAAATATCTGAACCAGCTCTGTCAATTATTGATTACTAATATCTGAACCAGCTCTGTCAATATTATTTACTAATATCTGAACCAGTTCTGCCAGTTATTGATTACAAATATCTGAACCAGTTCTGCAATTATTATTTACTAATAGCTGAACCAATTCTGCCTATTATTTACTAATAAGCTGAACCAATTCTCTCAATTATTATTTACTAATATCTGAACCAGCTCTGTCAATTATTATTTACTAATAGCTGAACCAGCTCTGTCAATTATTATTTACTAATAGCTGAACCAATTCTGCCTATTATCAGTTTAGTTATCAGGTATATGAGGACTATCATCATAGCACTCCGGACATGTCCATAGGTGCTCCGATCTCCGCCTCAGCAAATCCAGCAGCGTCCAGCGGTCCAACACGCCAGTTCGATGTGATTAATCAATCTCTTTGCATATTTCGTATGTCGTTCTTTTCGGGCTGCACCAATATTGACACCCATCTCTTTCAATCGGGTCAGCGAGTGGGATTCACAGCCCTGAAACTCCTCTGTTCGGAAAGACTCTCTCAATGCGTGAAGAATGTCACTTCGATCCATGGTAGCTGCCTCTGATATTGTAGCCAAGTCAGCCAATCTATCAGCTCGTTTTCTGTCAGTTATTATTTACTAATAGCTGAACCAGTTCTGCCAGTTATTATTTACTACGCGTGATGGTGGATTACCCTCTCTCTGATTTGTTTGGTGTTATTTCTTTCTGATTTGTTTGTGTATTTCTCGATTTGTTTGGTGTTATTTCTTTAGCAACTGAAGTTTTTAAAGACAAGACAGGCACATTTCTACCTAAGAACATGTCGATTTTGGTTATATCTAGGCCAAAAATCGATTGGTTATATCTAGGCCAAAAATTCGATTTTGGTTATATCTAGGCAAATTGATTTGGTTTTATCTAGCCAAATCGATTTTGTTATATCTAGGCCAAAAATTCGATTTTGTATATCTAGGCCAAAATTCGATTTTTTATATCTAGGAAAATTCGATTTTGTATATCTAGGCAAATATCGATTTGGTTATATCTAGGCCAAAATTCGATTGTCGTTATATCTAGGCCAAAATCGATTGTGGTTATATCTGGCCAAAATTCGATTTTGGTTATATCTAGGCCAAAAATTCGATTTTGGTTATATCTAGGCCAAAAATAGGCCAACACCATCATGCGTGCAAGGACACGTGTTTGTAGTTTATGCGGGATTGTTTTAGCCGTTCTCTATTTTTCTGACTCATACAGCAAAACTGTTTAAACATTGCAGTTAAATATTCTAATTTTGGTTCTAGATTTGATGTCTTTAGACTTCCATAAGTTTCCTAGTGCAATGAAAGTTCCTCTTGCCTTCTGTATTCTTATTCTGACATCTCTATCTATTTCTCAACTTTGCTGAGAGAGGCAAGAAATATCGGTCTCAATTCCATGGAAGAGATTGAGCGAGTTGTCTATGATAGATCGGTATGGAAAAATTGCTTGCAGGCCCTATGTAACGTATAACGGTACGAGAGGAATTATTATTATTATTATTGTTCCTTGCTCTTTGTCTACATTGCTTCCCAAGTATGTGTATGATTCTACCTCTAGAAGTGGGCATCTCACCCAGGGAGATCAGAGTGTGGTTTGCTTGGTTAATTCTCACGATGGGGAGGGGGAGAGGCAAGTTGTGCTAAGAACGAACACAAAAGAAGAAGAAGAAGCATCCCATATATTATTCTATTTCTTTCTTCTAAACGCTCCATATCAGACTACTTGTTACTCACTCTGTGTAATCTGTATGTGATCTGAACCTAAGAGCGATTTACATTGTGCCAGCTATGCGCCTACAAGTAGGCCAGCACATCCGATTTCTGCGACGCTTTTTATTTCCTAGGGAATTTTCCCTAGGCCCCTATCGCAATCACCTCTTACAACATGCCTTGTATGTGACAGTGGTACTATTCGTTGCTCTCATCCGGGTCACGACACCACACTAGCAATATATCTATATAAAAAAAGTCTCTATAGACGATTACACTGACAGCCATTTTGTGTTCTCAGATAATGCACGCGCATGCTTTAGGAGATGAGAAAATAAATATATGGGTTAAGTGTTTGTTGACAGAAAATGAAAAACTGATGAAAATTTGAACTACGGTTTCAAAGAATTCCCAGATTCCTTGACGATTACAATCTTCAGAATTTTAAATCACATTCAAATGCCATGCTCAGATCTGCTTCAGTTATCTGATTCTCTCTCAACTCCAGCTGACAAACATTCTATTGATCTATCCATCTTGTCGTCAATGTTGTGTTAACGATCTGAGAGTAAGTAAATAATAGGCAGAAATAGAATGAGAAATAGTTATTCGTGGACGGAGATGTCAAGCAGTTGTTTTCTCTATGTTGATTCCATCTTCAAATGTTCTTAATTTGCTCACAGAATGATTGGAGTAATCGGTATTCTTATATAAGTTAGTTCAGAATTTGGGGTCAGTGTGTGGGGTCAGTGAGGGGTCAGTGAGGGGGACAGTGAGCAGGGTCAGTGAGTAGGGTATGGGAGTTGGGTCGGTGAATGGGGGTCAGTGAGTAGGGTCAGTGAATGATGTCTATGAATAAGGTCAGTGAATGATGTCTATGAATAAGGTTAGTGAATGATGTCTATGAATAAGATCAGTGAATGATGTCTATGAATAAGGTTAGTGAATGATGTCTATGAATAAGGTCAGTGAATGGTGTCTATGAATAAGGTCAGTGAATGGTGTATGTGAATAAGGTCAGTGAATGGTGTATATGAATAATATCAGTGAATGGTGTCTGTGAATAAGGTCAGTGAATGATGTATATGAATAAGGTCAGTGATTGGTGTCTATGAATAAGGTTAGTAATTAGTGTCTATGAATAAGGTCAGTGAATGGTGTCTATGAATAAGGTCAGTGAATGATGTCTATGAATAAGGTCAGTGAATGATGTCTATGAATAAGATCAGTGAATGATGTCTATGAATAAGATCAGTGAATGGTGTCTATGAATAAGGTCAGTGAATGATGTCTATGAATAAGGTTAGTGAATGATGTCTATGAATAAGATCAGTGATTGGTGTCTATGAATAAGGTCAGTGAATGGTGTCTATGAATAAGGTCAGTGAATGGTGTCTGTGAATAAGGTCAGTGAATGGTGTATATGAATAATATCAGTGAATGGTGTCTGTGAATAAGGTCAGTGAATGATGTCTATGAATAAGGTCAGTGAATGATGTCTATGAATAAGGTCAGTGATTGGTGTCTATGAATAAGGTTAGTAATTAGTGTCTATGAATAAAGTCAGTGAATGGTGTCTATGAATAAGGTCAGTGAATGATGTCTATGAATAAGATCAGTGAATGGTGTCTATGAATAAGGTCAGTGAATGATGTCTATGAATAAGGTCAGTGAATGATGTCTATGAATAAGGTTAGTGAATGATGTCTATGAATAAGGTCAGTGAATGGTGTCTATGAATGAGGTTAGTGAATGGTGTCTATGAATAAGGTTAGTGAGTAATGTCAGTGATTAGGGTTAGTGAGTGGGGTCAGCGAATGGAGTCAGTGAGTGAGTCAGTGATTGCGGTCCGTTAGAGGGATCAGGGAGTCAAGTAGGTGAGTAAGGTCGGTGAATGAAGTCAATGGATGGGGTCCGAGAATAAGGTCGGTGAATGAAGTCAATGGATGGGGTCGGGGAATAAGGTCGGTGAATGAAGTCAATGGATGGGGTCGGGGAATAAGGTTGGTGAATGAAGTCAATGGATGGGGTCGGGGAATAAGGTCGGTGAATGAAGTCAATGGATGGGGTCCGAGAATAAGGTCGGTGAATGAAGTCAATGGATGGGGTCCGGGAATAAGGTCGGTGAATGAAGTCAATGGATGGGGTCGGGGAATAAGGTCGGTGAATGAAGTCAATGGATGGGGTCGGGGAATAAGGTCGGTGAATGAAGTCAATGGATGGGGTCGGGGAATAAGGTCGGTGAATGAAGTCAATGGATGGGGTCGGGGAATAAGGTCGGTGAATGGTCAATGGATGGTGGAATAAGGTCTGAATGAAGTCATGGATGAGGTCCGGAATAAGGTCGTGAATGGTCAATGGATGGTCGAGAATAAGATCGTGAATGAAGTCAATGGATGGTCGAGAATAAGGTCAGTGATGAAGTCATGGATGGGGTCGGGGAATAAGGTCGGTGAATGAGCCATGAGATCGTGGAATACGTCTGAGTTGAATAAAAGTACAGCAAGCATGTTAGTGAGGTCTGTGGCTTAGGATAGGACTGGTCAGAATAAATTATGAAGCAAGATCGAATAAGGTCGGTATGGCACATGACTGGTCAGTAATAAATGTGAAGCTAGCCAGTAGTACTGTAATGACTCGCTATTGTTAAATAAATTAGTGCACAGTACATCAGTAGTAGGTCTGTGCTTGGAATGACTGGTCATAACCCTGACGTTCTGAGTTCGATCACGCTGGACAGTTTGGCAAAATGTCAGCTGGATTTACGAAAGAACGATGGCACCACCCGTTCGAAAGCAATGCAAACTACTGAACGTAATATTGCTAGAAAATCACAAACAGCGTTAAAAGTTGGGGTTGATTGGCAAAGTCCTGTAAAGGATATACAATTAACTTTAACTTAGTGAGGTCACTGACTTAAATGTTGCCATCAACACTATCGTGTTCCGTGCACTGTGTGTGTGACATTATGACTGTATATTCCAGCTAGGGAATGATAATTAGTAACATCTAGGACAAGGGTGGCCAACCTTTTCAGCAGGCGGGCCAAATTTTAAAAATAATATTTCTTGCCGGGCCACGTACCCAATTTTCAGTTTTTAAATTAAAGTAAACAAGCAAGCGTGCTACAGCTTCGACCACATCGTCGCTTCCCAGTAGGGAAGCTTCCCAGTAGGGGAAATCATGGTCAAACGATTGTCTGGTTTAATGTAAAATAAAACACACATAAGAAATAGGAATATTTTTTTTTTAAAAGAAAATAAAACATAACTGAGAATCAAACATATTTATTAGACAATTTTAAAATATTTAAAAGTGAGATATCTCTCTCTCTCTCTCTCTCTCGCGATCCCGGCCTAGACTGATCAACCAACTTTTATCATGAATTTTACCGTGTTTTTAGGGACTTTTACCGTGTTCTTCCGTACAGCTTCTAGAGAAGCTCTGTGTTTTGAGGCCAGGTTTGTGAGATATCTGACTTTTTTTTTGCAGAATTAAGTGCATCAAAATTGCTCTCGACCGATGTTGTCGCTACACGCAAACAGTTTTCCAAATGAACATCAGTAATTAGTGTTCTCACTTGTGATTTGATGTGCTTCATGCGACTAAAAAGCTGTTCACACGCATAGGTGTTTCCAAATAGCGAAACCATCGACAGAGCATGTTTGTAAAACGCAGGATATTTATCCTTGTCCAAAAACGTTTTATAGAACTCTTCCAAACCAACTTGATAGAATTTCTCCTTTAACTGTGTATCACAACACATTTCACAATGTTCCATTTGTAATCTTTCTGGTGATAAATTCACGCCTACCGGGAATGACGTTGCAGTGCACAAAAAAGCACATAATGTTTTTTTTTAATCCTGAAATCGGTTTTCAATTCAAGGTTTAAATCAGATATCAAAGAAGCGTATTTATCCACCGCCTCCTGTGTGACGTCTGGTCCTCCGGGCTGTGACGTCTGGTCCTCCTGTGTGACGTCTGGTCCTCCTGTGGGACGTCTGGTCCTCCTGTGTGACGTCTGGTCCTCCTGTGTGACGTCTGGTCCTCCTGTGTGACGTCTGGTCCTCCTGTGTGACGTCTGGTCCTCCTGTGTGACGTCTGGTCCTCCTGTGTGACGTCTGGTCCTCCTGTGTGACGTCTGGTCCTCCTGTGTGACGTCTGGTTGCAATGACAATGTAGGAAAGTGAGTAAAGTTTTTTGTCCTCAACTGTTGTTACCAAAGACCAAGTTTCATTTGAAATACAGAAATATGATCATACATCTAATTAATTAATAGATCTTTCTCTTGTAGACGAGTATTAACGTCATTTAGGTGGCTAGTTATATCAACCAGAAATGCAAAGTCGCAAACCCACTCTTTGTCTTCAAACTGTGGGATACTTATTGACTTGCTTGCAAAGAATGATTGTATTGACTTGCTTGCAAAGAATGATTGTATTTCTTGCTGCAAATCAAACACTCTTTTCAACATTTTGGCACGGGCCAGTCATCTTACTTCTGCATAAAATGTAACCTCGTTATAATCTGATTCCAAAAACTTTAGAAATTTTAGTGATTCAACCTGCTCGACTTAATGAAGATTACTATTTTGACGACCACTTTCATGACATGGTCCATTTTGAGGGACTTCAAACATAAATTCTCCTGATGAATAATGTAACGAAAATTTAGCATTGAAGTATTACCGACTTTGGAGGCCTCATTTTCAATGAATTTTACTAAACCTTAGTGTTTCTCAACCATTGCTGGAGCACCATCGGTTGTTAAGCCCGATAAGTTGTTAAGTTGTAACGAAACGCGATTCAATGTCGATGCAACTGCCTCTTACAAAATCTCGTGACTTAGTATTGTCCTGTGGATATAGTCCAGATAATTCTTCTGTCCTTTTAAAATGGACATCAACACCCCTGATAAAAAGTACCAGTTGGCCAGTTCCTGCCATATCTGTGCTTTCTTCCAATGCTAGAGCATAAAATATAAACTCGGATGCTAGACTCAAATTACTTCAATGTTTTCACTGTTACATCAGTAATAGTCAAGAAGACTTATATTTCCAATGTCGTCTCACACCGTAATGTCTGAGGACAGACTATATATTCAATGTCTTACACTAGAGTCTGAGAGCAGACTTATATATGTTTTCCAATGTCGTCTACACACCTAGTAATAGTCTGACGAGACAGACTTATATATTTTTCATGTCCACACTAGTAAGTCTACGAGACAGACATATTTTCATGCTCTACACGTAATAGTCTGACGAGACAGACTTAATTTTGAGAAATCTTTCTTCTCTGCTCAGAATTTCGACGACGCTCTCCAAACATTCCTTAACCATTTCACCATCTGAATTTGGCTTCCATTTTGTGAATGTATCATGACTACTGCGTAACTAGCTGTTACATATCATGTTGACTATGAATCCGTTCTAGTAAATATCTTTTGCTGTGCAGACATTTTTTTATAAGTCATTTACTTGGTCTTGTCAAAATTACCATTTGTACTTATCAAACTTATTTACATGTTTAGTCTCTTAGTGCCATTTATCAAACTATTTACATGTTTGTCTTAGTGCCGTTATCAAACTTATAAACATGTTTAGTCTCTTAGTGCCGTTTTATCAAACTTATTTACATGTTTAGTCTCTATCCTTTATCAAACTTATTTACATGTTTAGTCTCCTAGTGCCGTTTGATGTTTTACTCTTTCAAAATGGATAGAATTTTCAAAAATGCGAGATATTTAAAATTTATTCAAATTGCTAAAATGTTAAAATAATGATACCAACGATTCATGATGAAATGTTCTGTTGGTGATACGTACAATAAAGTTAACATTTATGTTAACCAAATGCACCTACCAAACCAATGTGCAACGTATACACGTTCTTGGCAACGATCAAACATATCACAAAGAGTGATTAAAATTGATCGTAAAGAACGAACACAAAGAAGAAGAAGAAGAATATTTATGTTCATTTGACCTTGCCCTGTGGACCGCAATATGAGTCCCGGTGGACAGTATGCGGCCCGCTGGTCTCGTGTTGGCCACCCTTGATCTAGGAGAAACACCTATACAAATTAAACTAACCATAACACTACCATGAAACTACATCTATAAGTAATCATTATCAAGTACATATATAAGTACATTTATAAGTACATCTATAAGTACATATATACGTACATTTATAAGTACATCTATAAGTACATATATATATAAAACTAGATTCATGGTCTTCACTCGCGAAAGAGAACTAGAATGATTGGGTTATTTACGACAGTATGTTTGTGGGGTAACTGGTATGTTGAGTCAGCTAAATAGTCTGTTCTATATATATGTGTCATCAATGTAGATGAGATCGAGTTCCTAGACCTATCGGAGACCAACGATAAAACGTAGGTCAAGTGTTCAAGTTGGGCACTTAAAAGAAACATTGCTAGTTCAAACTCGAGAAGAGCAGGCTGGAAAGCCGCTGTTCGCGAAAAGTTAATTATAAAGATTAAAAAACAAAACTGCTACATTATGTTTTCATTATCTTCTATATTACACCGGCGACCCTCGCCGGTGCTAGGAGTTCGCGCACTGCTGTAGACATCTTCCTGTGTAAGAAATAAATAGGAGCAGACATGGTTACTCCCCGAAGTTCAGTGATGATGACACAATCAATCATATATATATATATATATATATGGACGCTCTAGTGAAACTCTCAGACATCAATCATATATATATATATATATGGAAAACCTAGTGAAACAGACATCAATCATATATATATATATATGGGACGCTCTAGTGAAACTCTCAGACATCAATCATATGGACACTTATCTATGGACAACCTAGAGAAGCTCTCAGACATCAATCATATATATATATGGACGCCCTAGTGAAACTCTAAGACATCAATCATATATATATATATGGACGCCCTAGTGAAACTCTCAGACATCAATCATATATATATATATATGGACGCCCTAGTGAAACTCTCAGACATCAATCATATATATATATATATATGGACGCCCTAGTGAAACTCTCAGACATCAATCATATATATATATATGGACGCCCTAGAGAAACTCTCAGACAAACTTTGCTGAGAGAGGCAAGAAATATCGGACTCAATTCCATGGAAGAGATTGAACGAGTTGCCCAGGACAAAGTGGTATGGAGAAATAACTTGCAAGCCCTCATCATCATCATCTGGTGCCGTCTCCACATCGAAGGTTGGCTGCAATGAATCTCCAGCATCCTGTCTTTCGCTTTCGTGTTGAAATATGCCAGAATGTATCATGTCTATTTCTTAAAGTTAATTTGCAAGTCCTATGTAATGTAAAACAGTACAAGATGATATATATATATATATTAGAGAGAGAGGGAGAACGAGAGAGAGAGAGAGAGAGAGAGAGAGAGAGAGAGAAAGAAAGAGTAGAGAGAATGAAATAGAGACAGAGAGAGTGAAATAGAGAGAGAGAGAGAGAGTGAAATAGAGAGAGAGAGAGAGAGAGAGAGAGAGAGAGAAAAGAGAGAGAGAAATATTCTCATCTTTGATTAGACTATTATAAGCAATCACTCAAATAGTAGCAGCTCTTACTACTTCTCGACCTCGCGACCGTCCTCGGTATTCCCTCTCTCTAGAGAGACATACCAGCTTAAGACTAGCTCTGATAATCCATCTGAGATTGTAAACAAAGTACTATAGACACGTACTCAGATTTGCTTCAGATTGCTTGTGTGGTTTAAGCTTCTTAATTCTGTTCAGTAATACACCCACTAGGAAGCCACATCAATAATGCACCCGCTAAAGTCATATCATTAATGAACAAATATGTTTGAACTACACTAACTTTGGGGGAAATAAAGAAGAATATTATTGATGTGGTTTCTTGTCTCAAAGGTTGGTTTAAACCAGCGTTTCCCAAAGTGGGTGGTACCGCCTCCTGTGGGCTGCGAAAAATTTGGGGGCTTCATGTGATATAGGGGTCGGTGGCTCCTTATAGAAAAAATTATAATATATATTTTAAAAATTAATTATTTTAGGTTTTTTTTTGAGATTGAATAATCATTTAAACTTTTAGTTCTGGGGGGATGATTGCAGTTGGTCAGATAGCGGGATTTTAGTGTGAATGAAATGCAGCGTGGCAGCAAATATATATATATGAAATATTTTTACAACGAAGAGTGAAGTCGTTGGACTTTCATAGGTTAATGAGAGATTTTGGAACAAAGAATTTTTGTTTTGCCACGTCATAAATACAGAGAGAAGTAGCCTTATAGGATATCTTTACCAATACCCTACTGGTATATTCCGACCAGGACATCTTTTCCTCAATACACCCTACTGGTATATTCCGACCAGGACATCTTTACACAATACCCCTACTGGTATATTCCGACCGGATTTCAAATCTATAAATATCAGTAGTTTTAGTTTTCTAATGAAGCTTAATATAGTAATAAGCTTAATTACATTTTGTGGGCTTTGTCAACAATCATCAGTCGAAAGTGTAATATATAAGTGGAGTCATACAAAGTGTAATATATAAGTGGAGTCATACAAAGTGTAATATATAAGTGGAGTCATACAAAGTGTAATATATAAGTGGAGTCATACAACGTGTAAATTACATGTTTTATTTTGTGAATATTGTTGCCAACTTTATGACTTCATTATGTCTGAATCTAAGAAGAAATCTCGACAGTACAGTATTGAGTATTTGAAATACGGCTTTATTCAGTCTCCTACCAACAATTTATTATCTATGTGTTTGATTGTCAAAACGTATTTTCAAATAAACAATGAAGCCTTTGGGCTACAAGAGCCTTTGACTAAAATGACGCTGTCAAAAAGGATAAAGATTTGTCCTATTTTCATGTATTAGAAAAAAAATATTTTAAATGTCCAAATATATCAACACTTTTTGCTTCGTCCACTAAATAAGATAATGACGGATTACAAGCTTCTTATAATATTTCATTATTAATCGCGATCATTTGAAGACAAGCTAATTTTCCATTCAACTCGATGAATCAACTCTTCCAAATAATGAAGCACTGCTCTTATCATACGTTCGATTCATAAAAGAAGAAAAAAGTGTGTCAAGAATTATTATTTGCTAAAAATGTAGCAGTGGATACAAAGGGAGAATCAATATTTAATACCATGAATAGGATTTTCAAGAGAAAGACATTCCTATCGTAATATTTGCCTGGTGCTACTGATAGTGCTCCAGCAAAGACAAGACACCACAAGGGTTTTATAGCACATATAAAACAAGCAGTACTAAATGTACTTGCTATGCATTGCGTTATTCATTTTGAACATTTGGTTGCGAAGAATTTAAGTGAACGCCTGCACACGTCGCTCCATTACATTATTAGAGCAGTTAATAAGAAAAGAAGCAATCCATTGAGAGACATATAGTTTAGCCAACTTTGTAGTGAAAACGATGAAGATTTCAATCGTTTGTTGCTTCACACAGAAGCTCTTTGGGGTTCAAACGGTATTTGTCTGAATCGATTTTACAATTTATATGATTCAGTACTAGAGCGCCTAGAAAACAAAGACGACGGATTGCAGACCAACCTGATTGCATCCAAAAATGACATCGCTTATTTGTTAGACCTCAAAAAACTATTTAATGAAGTCAATCTACAATTATAAGGTGATAATTTCAATTTAATTAAAACGAAAAATATTATTGTCGCTTTTGTGGGGAAACTTTGTCTGTTAAAGCGAAATCTAGGACGAAAGGAATATAGTTACGTTTTAAATTTATCAGCAGTTTCTCTCAAAAAGGATGATTGATTTTCATACTGCCAACACTTAGAGGTTCTCCATGCTGATTTCAATGAGCGATTCAATTATATTTTAAACATGAATATACCAAATTGAGTTCTAGATCCATTCTCACATGTAAACACAGAAGAATCATCAAATTTAGAAGTGGAACTTATAGAACTCACAACAAACGAAGAACTAAAAATCAAATTCAAAAGTGGATACCAAGAGTTCTGGCTTCAAAAATCAATACCGAAACTGTACCCTGGATTATGGAAAATAGTGCAGAAATTGTTAATTGCATTTCCATCTTCTTATTTGGCTGAGCGTGGGTTTAGTTCTGTAGCGAATTTACTATCTAAGAATAGGAACCGATTGCATATAAATGATCGTGGCGATTTATGACTGTTTTTAACGAAAATGAATATTAACAAACTTTTAAGAATGCATCAGGCTCATCCTTCACATTAAATGTGTAATTTTTTCTCTGTATTTTTATTTTGTAAATTCGAAAGCAGAAATTTTGTAAAACATTTAATGGTGTTTTAATTATTACAATAATATTCATACTAATGCCATGCAATCTCTTAATATGTATTCCTAATTTTCATAGTTAAACCATTGTATGAAACTGCATAATGTTATTCGAGCATACACTTTACTATCTTTACATATGGACTACGTTTTATCCAAATCTGTATAGCAATAACTGTGTTCAAGATGAAGCACATATTGGCCACTACTTTTTCAAAAATTTAACAACATAAGCAGTCATGTATCATTAGTTGCTATTTGGGGGTCTCAATGGCAAGAAGTGGTTAAGTCGTTTGCCTGTCAAACGTGTCATGTATCATTAGTTGCTATTTAGGGGTCTCATGGAGAGAAGTGGTTAAGTCGTTTGCCTGTCATACCGAAGGTTGTGATTTCGAATCCGGACCGAGATACATGTGCAATTTTTTCATGAGATCCCTAAGATTGTTGCAGGAGCTACGGAGTTTGGGCTTTGTGCAATGCTCTTGGCAGATGGTATGTCATCTCTGTCGACAGGTAAGGAACCATATGGGAAAAACCGGTGCAATCAAGTCAATTCTTGGACCTTTTTTTTAGTTGCTACTTACGTTGAAAATATCAAACCGCTTCAATGTAGAAAAATATTGTAATTGGGCGGGATGGGGGCGCGTTACAAAATTTATGTCTTGCAAAGGGGCCCTGGCCCGAAAAAGTTTGGGAATCTATGGTTTAAACGGACACCAAGTAAGAAACTGAATTGTTATCCTATTGGTAATTGATTGATTGATTGATTGATTGTTTAATTGATTGTTTAATTGATTGATTGATTGATTGATTGATTGTTTAATTGATTGACAGGACCATCATCATTGCATTTCGGTGAGTAACCATGCGTGTTCCGATCTCTTTCTTACACACAAAGATCTCAGTGGCAATGCATGAACTGTTAGCACCGGCTAGGATCTCCGATGTAATTTAGAAGATAATAAAAATAATTTGTAGGAATTTTTTTTTAAATCATTGTTTAATGACTGTTACCTGGGCACGACTTTCCAGCCTGCTCTTCTCGATTTTGATCTGCTAAGGGTTCTTTTGCGTGCTCAAATTGAACACGGGACCTACGTTGTATCGTATGTCTCTGATAGGACTGGGAACTCGATCTCACCTACACTGAGATTCTGGATAACTTGAAAAATAGTTTAATGGCGCCACGAGGACGCGAACCAAGTATCTTTGGTGCGAGAGGTGAACGCTTAGCCCCTATGCCACAGCGTCCCTCATTGTTAACAAAACCCAAACTGTAGCCACAGCGACCCTCATTGTTAACAAAACCCAAACTGTAGCCACAGCGTCCCTCATTGTTAACAAAACCCAAACTGTAGCCACAGCGACCCTCATTGTTAACAAAACCCAAACTGTAGCCACAGCGTCCCTCATTGTTAACAAAACCCAAACTGTAGCCACAGCGTCCCTCATTGTTAACAAAACCCAAACTGTAGCCACAGCGACCCTCATTGTTAACAAAACCCAAACTGTAGCCACAGCGACCCTCATTGTTAACAAAACCCAAACTGTAGCCACAGCGACCCTCATTGTTAACAAAACCCAAACTGTAGCCACAGCGACCCTCATTGTTAACAAAACCCAAACTGTAGCCACAGCGGCCCTCATTGTTAACAAAACCCAAACTGTAGCCACAGCGACCCTCATTGTTAACAAAACCCAAACTGTAGCCACAGCGACCCTCATTGTTAACAAAACCCAAACTGTAGCCACAGCGACCCTCATTGTTAACAAAACCCAAACTGTAGCCACAGCGACCCTCATTGTTAACAAAACCCAAACTGTAGCCACAGCGGCCCTCATTGTTAACAAAACCCAAACTGTAGCCACAGCGACCCTCATTGTTAACAAAACCCAAACTGTAGCCACAGCGACCCTCATTGTTAACAAAACCCAAACTGTAGCCACAGCGACCCTCATTGTTAACAGAACCCAAACTGTAGCACGCATTTGAATTGTGGATCTTGAATCGAAGTTGCTGAATCAAAGATGCTGAATCATAGAGGCTGAATCATAGAGGCTGAATCGAAGTTGCTGAATCAAAGAGGCTGAATCAAAGTTGCTGAATCAAAGATGCTGAATCGAAGATGCTGAATCAAAGATGCACAATCGAAGTTGCTGAATCATAAATGCTGAAAGATAAATAGATGCGACTCGAACTGTGAGGATAGTTGCATGTTCAAATATATTGACAGTTCAGAAATCAGAGGGAATGTCAAACAGAAAGTGAAAGCAACTCAATTCAGACTAGAATACACAAATTCCATCCCCAAAAAACTGAAAATCAACTCCGGTTAGAGGCTGTTCGAAATTCACCTCCAACATACCATGCCATCTTGACTGGATAGTTCAGATAAGGAAAACATTGAATTGTATAAAAGTTGACTTTATTTAGATTATACGACAAAAATATGACGTGTGGGCGTGATTTTATTTTTTTAAAATATAAAAACATAATTCTCAAGAGACAAGGAATATCCGAAACAATGTGACAAAGAATCCTAAAGTAGAAAAGGCGATTATACAACCGATCAGAAAATAAAGCGGATTTAAAAAGAAAAAACCGGAATTGATGTCTGTTGTCATTGCCTCTTGTCATCTATTAACATCAACATATAACAACATTTCTCATGACATTTTGAAGTCTAAATGGTTATCGTTCATATTTACTTCCCCTGAGACGTTTCATGCTCTCAGAGATTTGATCGTAAATTCAAGCTTTTAAATCAAACAAATGCGCAATAGAAATGGTTTTGGCATCTATAGATAACTAGGATAGGAAACTAAGATGTAAAATAATTATAAAGTAGCAAATTATTTCGACAAAACTTGTTAAAGTATTCAGAGAAATTAGAAAAATCCCTTCGAAAAATAATACTGCTGATTTTGTTTAAAAGGGGAGAAAACTACGTAGCGCAGAAATATAAAAGGGGGATAATAACAATGTTGTTGAACATTCAAACTTTCAAGCACGTAGATTCTGCGCTGACCAGATAGTCACATTATGGATAATAATAAAAAAAAGTAGTATCGAATGGAAATTCTCGCTCTATGTCGAATTTGTAGATTATTAGAAGGTCTTCGACAGTATCGATAGGGAAACCATTTGGAATTTGATGAGACGCTATTTGGATAAATCAAAAATGGACACTTTTGGAATATGAGCAGCAGTGCAACATGTATGCCTTCTATAACGTGTATTGTTCTTACTGACAACAGACTGGATTATGTAGGTAACAGTAACTACCACCAGAAGTGGAATTCAATAGACTCTGACAGAGCAGCTAGACGATCTGGTCTTCACTGATGATATAGTCTTTCTGTCCCATGCATGTAACTAGATGCTGAATAAACTAACAAACACGATCGAAGGTCACAACTAGGGCTAAACATTCAAAGGGCAAGGACAAAGATAACGAAAAGCAATTAGCATCTCGGTCTAACTGGGTGAAATCCCACTTGAAGAGGTAGAATCATGCACGTTCTGGGACAGCAATGTAGACAATGGTGCCTGGAAGAAGAATGAAAGGAAGACCTAGAAGACAATGGGTGCAAGATGTCATTGACGATCTGAGAATGACTGCTGCTGACGCCGGCTAACTTGCACAGAACAGAGAGTTTCATGACTGCTGTCATAGGAACCAGGATCCGGAAGGGACAAGCCACTTGATGATGATGATGATGATGAAGAATGTAGACGAAAAAAAGTAATTAACAAATATAGACTACTCATTGTCTCTAGCGACTAACAGATATAGACTAATTGTCTCTAGCGACTAACAGATATAGACTAATTGTCTCTAGCGACTAACATATATAGACTAATTGTCTCTAGCGACTAACATATATAGACTACTCATTGTCTCTAGCGACTAACAGATATAGACTACTCATTGTTTCTAGCGACTAACAGATATAGACTAATTGTTTCTAGCGACTAACAGAGATAGACTACCCATTGTCTCTAGCGACTAACATATATAGACTAATTGTTTCTAGCGACTAACAGATATAGACTACTCATTGTCTCTAGCGACTAACAGAGATAGACTACCCATTGTCTCTAGCGACTAACAGAGATAGACTACCCATTGTCTCTAGCGACTAACAGATATAGACTACTCATTGTTTCTAGCGACTAACAGATATAGACTACTCATTGTCTCTAGCGACTAACAGAGATAGACTACCCATTGTCTCTAGCGACTAACAGGCACATCACCACCATGTCTCTTTATGTCTCAGAAATATTTTATTGTTCTTTGCTTAATCTTCTTCAGCAATTTACTTTTTTAATTATATATTTTGCCACCACTAATAAAATAACAGCATAGAATAAGCATAGATCAAATACAAGAGCCAAGGGAAGATCAAGAAAGAGATGGATAGACAATATCAAGATCACACTAAATAAACACTGATATAACACAACAATGAAACACGTACAAACAAAGTACTATAGTTTTACAAAATACAGAAACAGTGACGATAAACAGCAACGTTTCGACCAACAAGGCCTTTATCAAGCAAACGAACAAACAGGAGTGACAAATTAAAATGAAACACAAATGGACGACCAAATACAAACGTATTTAAGGAAAATCTGGAATAAAAACGAATAACGAAATAAATGTAACACAAAAACACACATAAAAACTAGAAATAGAACGGAAAAGAAACAATGAAACATCTAGTAAATATATAACGTGAATACATGCAACATATACCCATATAGATTACAAAGCATGGGAAGAGAAAGTACTAAGAAGCATAAGAATGTAATACGTTGAGCCCGCGTGGTCGCAAGGTACCATACAAAGAAATCAACCGATTCTCCAGAGCAAATCGACTACGATCATCAGAGGAACATGATCGGATGGCTGTGACCTGGACATCGCAAGCTCCTGAATGGCCAGTATCATTGAAATGGGTAGCTACAGGGTCACAGAGCATTGGCGTATATCGCGCAAAAGTTGGGCGAATCGGTCACTGAGTCTCCTGCCGGTTTCCCCAATATAGGCCTTGTTGCACCGCTTGCAGATAATGGCATAGATAATATTACGGACTCGCACGTGAAACTGTCTTCAACAACGAACGTGGCTTTTGGAAAAGACACCGTGCGGGTCTGTATTACATAAGCACAAGTGTTGCAGCACCGACGGCCACACTGGATGGTGCCAAAATGACTCTGGATATTAGGCTTGAGGCGACTGTGAACTAACATATCCTTAAGGCTTCTATCCCGTCTGTACGCCACCAAAGGACAGTGTTGGAAGATTGAACGTGTCTCATGATCAGACTGAAGAATGGAGAGATGACGGAATAAGACTTTCTTCACAAGGGAACTATTAGGGTGGAAAGTTAAGACAAGTTTCACCCTGTCAGAATTGGAAGTTCTATGCTGGTTAGAGAGAGCCTTCTGGCGAGAAATTTGCTGAACGCGCCGCATAGAAGAAGCAAGCACCTTATCCGGGTATAAGCGCTTACGAAAGAAATCCAGCATCTCGTGAGCTCTATCGAGAAAATCGTCGTCCTCGCTACAGAGGCGACGAAGGCGCAAGAGTTGAGAGAATGGTAAAGAGTCACGACAAGCCTGGGAATGGGAAGAGGTATAAAGAAGAAACTATGTGCATCAGTAGGCTTGTAGTATACTGATGTAGTGATGGTGGATAGGCTGATAGTGATAGTGATGTCAAGAAAGTTGACACAAGAGGTAGAGATGTGAGATGTAAACCGAATAGCCGGATTGAAGACATTAATGAAATTAATGAAGCGTGACAAATCGGCTTCAGGCATATCGGTAATGCCAATACAATCATCAATTCACGTGCGAGTCCCGTAATATTATCTATGCCATTATCTGCAAGCGGTGCAACAAGGCCTATATTGGGGAAACCGGCAGGAGACTCAGTGACCGATTCGCCCAACTTTTGCGCGATATACGCCAATGCTCTGTGACCCTGTAGCTACCCATTTCAATGATACTGGCCATTCAGGAGCTTGCGATGTCCAGGTCACAGCCATCCGATCATGTTCCTCTGATGATCGTAGTCGATTTGCTCTGGAGAATCGGTTGATTTCTTTGTATGGTACCTTGCGACCACGCGGGCTCAACGTATTACATTCTTATGCTTCTTAGTACTTTCTCTTCCCATGCTTTGTAATTTATATGGGTATATGTTGCATGTATTCAAGTTATATATTTACTAGATGTTTCATCGTTTCTTTTCCCTTCTATTTCTAGTTTTTATGTGTGTTTTTGTGTTACATTTATTTCGTTATTCGTTTTTATTCCAGATTTTCCTTAGATACGTTTGTATTTCGTCGTCCATTTGTGTTTCATTTTAATTTGTCACTCCTGTTTGTTCGTTTGCTTGATAAAGGCCTTGTTTGTCGAAACGTTGCTGTTTATCGTTACTGTTTCTGTATTTTGTAAAACTATAGTACTTTGTTTGTACGTGTTTCACTATTTACCAAGTTTTACTGCAGTCTTCCCCTATTTCGATATTCGTAACACAACAATGGCAACTCATCTGACCCTGTAACGCAAATTAAAGCTCCCACCCCTACGCTTAACGACAAGAGTGGACAACCAATTCCATCATACACCCGAGGAAAGACAACAGACAAATAGACCACGACTAATAGCTCATCATATGACCTTGCGCAATGTATGAAATCTCTTCCAGTGTCCCATTCTTCTTGTCTTCTGAAATCTATGGTTATTTGATGGTAAAATTATGGTTATAATTATGAACAGAAAGACTCAGTTCTATATTTATTTTGAGTGACCCAAACCTGGATAAAAGAGATCAATGGATTTGTGTCTGACAGTATTTACGGAACCAGACATAATTTTGTCCCACATTATGACTAAATCAAAACTGTCTACACTTTGATTACGTTTTCTTCCACTTTATTGTCTGTCCTGCTCGCTCGTCACATTTTGCAACAACACAACTCAGAACAAATTAATTTTTTAATACTGTAATTTGAAAATTAATTTCTTGTTTTGTAGATTATGTATTGCGGGTGATAGGTTTTTTTATAATTTTTTTCCTTTCCTTCATTTAAATATCGATTTTATTGAGAGATGTAAATTGTTTTTGCTTTTGTTTGATAAATTGTTTAAACATTGCAATACGATGTCTGCGAAAAGTTGCAAACAATTCCAGAAAAGACAAGAGTCCCCAACATCAGCATGAGAAATAAATTTGGGACAGAACCTAGCTTGAATTACATTGAGAAACAAAGAATGAAGTGGTTCGGCCACTTAATAAGAATGCTACCAAACTCCACTGCTTACCGATTCTTCTACAATAGAACATCAGGAAAGAAGGCGAGAGGAAGATCACGAAAAGATGGTTAGATGACATAGCAGAATCCTTTACAAAAGAAAAAACAACTATCACTCAAGCAATTAGAGCAACACAGGACAAAAACAGAAAATCCCCAACACTGGGAAACAGCCCGGTAACAGTGTGACACAAAAGAAGAAGTCCTAAATCTCATTTCTACTTTGCCATTAGTTACTTCTTCAGTGACTTGACCTAGATCTTCTTCTGCGTTCTCCCTAGATTCGAATTTCGGATTCTCTAATAAAGACACCCGTCTGCCTCAGATTATCAGCCACGCCCTACAGTTTGTCTTGACGCTGGTGTAGTTAGTTTTAGCCACCCTCATGATGGTAGTTTCGACATTCTTACTGCGTGGCTAAATCTCCGAGGCAGATCGGCGACCGTAGAATCCGTTATCCCATTCCTTATTGTGAGCGGTCGTTGCACCATGTTAGGCGCCTTACGACCTGGTGCATCCGTTTTCTGCAAGCATTTGTTTCGACCCAGATATTCAAATATGTGCACGACTATTCAGTTAGCATTAATGATTAACTTATTCCTTTCCCCTTGTAAAGTAGAGCCTCAACAGTTGTTCGCCTCTTTTCCAGGTCTCTTGCTGTTTTCTTTATGGCCTCGGAGGATATTCCAGCACTTCTCAGTTCCTCATGAAGACGTCGTTTCCAGTTCTATTAATGGCGTCCCCTTTTCATTTTTCCTTGCGGGTTCCACTCAAGTGCTTGTCTAGAGTGTGTCTTCCGTAGAGTGTTTTTCGTAGAGTGTGTTTCCGTAGACACTCGACTGTGTCTTCCGTAGAGTATGCTAAAGCCACCGCCATTCCCTCCCCTTAACCTGGGTCATCATGAGTTCTTATCATGTTCTTATCATGTTCTTATCATGTTCTTATCATGTTCTTATCATGTTCTTATCATGTTCTTATCATGTTCTTATCATGTTCTTATCATGTTCTTATCCACATGTCTGTGTTTGCAACTGGGTAATAGTTCTTATCATGTTCTTATCCACATGTCTGTGTTTGCAACTGGGTAATAGTTCTTATCATGTTCTTATCCACATGTCTGTGTTTGCAACTGGGTAATAACATCTCAGACTGAGAATACTTATCATGTTCTTATCCACATGTCTGTGTTTGCAACTGGGTAATAACATCTCAGACTGAGAATACTCCGAAGACATCCGTTGACAAAGGTCTGAATTGTATTTGTGTATTTAACTTATAGTAGACTGGACAGAGAGATCGAAACTAGAATCCAGCAAGCCAACAGCATTACATACCAACTTACCCCAATTTTGAAACACCCAGCTATTCCAGTAGTGACTAAAGACAGATTATAAATTCAATCTTTCTACCAACACTGTGCTACCAGAGCCAAACATGGGCACTGACAAAAGAACAAGAAAGGAAAATTACCACATGCGAAATGAGATGCCTGAGGAAAGCAGTAAATAAAACAAGAAGAGACCATATAAGAAATGAGAAATTAGAAGAACAGTCGGAACAACACCTGCTATTAGATTTATTGAAAAACAGAGACTCAAATGGTTTGGCCACTTGGTCAGAATGAACCCGAATACACCAGTTGCAAGAGCGTACAACCTGAAAATGGAATCATCAAGAGGAAGGGCAGACCAAGAAAAGATGGGTTGATGGAGTTACAGACATCTTAACACTCCACAATACCACACCATATCAAGCGACCGAGCGTGCATTATCTCGGAAACCGATCATCAGTTAAACCTGCTACGCCTAGCGGCAAAAAGCAGAGAAGGACAAAAGAAAGAAAGACTCGCCGTGTTTACGTGATGTGTGTGAACCAACTACTCGTGTTGTGAGCGAGCTCACTACTGCTAAGCAACGGGCGTCCATGGAGCTGTAACTATTCTTCTTCTTCTTCTTTGCGTTCGCTCTTTACGACCAACTTTAATCACTCTTTGTGATATGTTTGATCTTTGTCAAGAACGTGTATACGTTGCACATTGGTTTGGTAGGCCCCTAAACGCATAGACTTTTACACGTTTAGGACATGTGCATCCGATTTCAGCCAAGCTGTAACTATTGACATAATTGTTTTGCACAAATGAAGTTTAAATAAAAGAAATTTAAAGTCGAAAAAGTGTCTTTATTGTATCTATATATTGAGGTATATCTATCTGTCTCATGACCTCCATTGTTCTCTCAGACCCGATATTATACTGTTGCTGTAATGACAATGGGCATTCGAGTAAATCCAACAGCGAGATATAAAAAAAAATATATATACTTACTGTCTGTAATACCGCTTTTAGGCGATGTAAGACGGGGGATGAGCATGTGGAATTTAATAGCCGCTTGTCGTCGTGAAACTGTTCAAGCTAGAATTTTTTTCTGTATGTCTCCGATAGAAAAAAAACTCCTTGGAATTACAGTGGCTTGAACCCAGGTGTCCCAAATGGAAACCCGCGCTCTATTCCATTATGCCAGACTCTTAACAGTGACGAGATATAACAACGTTTAAAAACAAAAATGAACATCACAAGATGAAACAAAACAAACATGTGTGTACAGGTCATAAACAAAAATGAATGTCACAAGATGAAACAAAACAAACATGTGTACAGGTCATAAACAAAACTGAACGTCACAAGATGAAACAAAACAAACATGTGTGTACAGGTCATAAACAAAACTGAACGTCACAAGATGAAACAAAACAAACATGTGTGTACAGGTCATAAACAAAAATGAAGGTCACAAGATGAAACAAAACAAACATGTGTACAGGTCATAAACAAAAATGAAGGTCACAAGATGAAACAAAACAAACATGTGTGTACAGGTCATAAACAATAATGAACATCACAAGATGAAACAAAACAAACATGTGTGTACAGGTCATACATTAAAATGAACATCACAAGATGAAACAAAACAAACATGTGTACAGGTCATAAACAAAAATGAAGGTCACAAGATGAAACAAAACAAACGTGTGTACAGGTCAAAAACAAAAATGAAGGTCACAAGATGAAACAAAACAAACATGTGTGTACAGGTCATAAACAAAAATGAATGTCACAAGATGAAACAAAACAAACATGTGTGTACAGGTCATAAACAAAAATGAATGTCACAAGATGAAACAAAACAAACATGTGTGTACAGGTCATAAACAATAATGAACATCACAAGATGAAACAAAACAAACATGTGTGTACAGGTCATAAACAATAATGAACATCACAAGATGAAACAAAACAAACATGTGTGTACAGGTCATAAACAAAAATGAAGGTCACAAGATGAAACAAAACAAACATGTGTGTACAGGTCATAAACAAAAATGAACATCACAAGATGAAACAAAACAAACATGTGTGTACAGGTCATAAATTAAAATGAACATCACAAGATGAAACAAAACAAACATGTGTGTACAGGTCATAAACAATAATGATTCCACAACACATCATTTATTTTGTGTATTGAATATTCTCTTTATTTGTTTTCATTGTTAACTTTGTCTTCATGAATGATGTATGGACAGTATTATGATTTTAATAATGTTGACCAACACAAATTGGATGATCAATTATCTGTATCACAACTTACATCTACAACATGGTGTACATTTAATGCTGTTCTAGTTTCTATAATACATCTTCGTATCCTGTGTGATACGTAAGGCTTTCACAAGAGATTTCCGTTGTTATTGTTCTACTGTCTTTGTCTTTCTACTAATCGTTCCCTATGTTAAGTCACAATCTTTCAACTCTCGTTATATAGTTCATCTCCATGTTTTCTTTGGATGTCAAGACCTTCTGTTCTCATTCACTGTCCACCGGAGAGCTGTCCTAGTTAAATTTCCTACTGGCATATAACATACATGTCCAATTTATTTTCTTTGTCTTTTAATAATGGTCTCCAATGATTCAGTTTGTAAGTTTTAAACGTTCTTCATGTTTTATTGTATTTGCCAGAACATTTGCAGGGGATTCATCTTAGGCATTTGTTTTGGAAAGTCTCTAACTTGCTACTCTTGTTTTGGCGAGCATATTTTTTATGCTGGTGTAGGAGTGAAGACATCGGGAGGGATGGGGGAAGGGGGGTTGTTAGAACATCAGTACTGAACTTCACAAAGAAACAACAAATTAAATGGTTGGTCAACGGAGGATACAACCCAGAGCATGACAGTATAAATACACTAAACAGAAAAGCACAGACCACAGTCTTCAGACTTAGAACGGACACTGCGGACTCAGAGCACACCTCCATAGAATGGGTCTCAGAGCACACCTCCATAGAATGGGTCTCAGAGACTCGGCTGTCTGAACAAATGGAGCACCAAAGCAGTACCCAGAGCACATCCTGCAAGACTGCCCCAGCCTGAGCAGTGTGAGAATGGAAATCTAACCAACAGAAACAACCCTACAAGACAAACTATGGGGACCGGTGAAGACCTCAAGCACACCGCCCTGTTTATAACACATACCGGAGTAGTTGCATAGCAAAAGTTGATCGCTGAAGAAGAAGAAGAAGAAATGGTTGGCAATATAACCATGCTACAAACATATAGTTCATTTCAACGGGCAATACTATTCAGATTCAGTGGATACAACACAAAAGGCTGCACACACAAAACTTAGGTAGTGAAAGACAATTTGCACGACGAGCGTACAAGAGCCCGTTCTTGAAATATCTTCTTATCCTGGTGCTGTGAGGCAACCTACGATTAGGAAAAAAAAAGAAAATAAAGAAATGTTATGTAGCAACATAAGCACATGAGACCTGGAAACTTTGCAAATCAGCTGAGAAACACATCATTTGAGACGCACATCAAAGTATCAAAAATATCATAGACATAAAACAGGAAAAAATCATATATGTGCTTTTAAATATAAGTATTACAGAAGAGTCCTACGTATACAGTGAGCAGAGAAGAGAACACAGAGAAATATCTAGAAATATATCTATATCAACAAAAACTGGGTTATACTATAGATAAGAATAAGAAAATTGAAGTATATTTGACATTATAAGAAAGAATAAAGGGTTAGAAGAAGGACATTAAGTGGAAAGAGATTTGATTGAAGTATATTTGACATATAAGAAAGATATGAAGGGTTGAAGAAGGACATTATGGAAGGAGATTGAAGTATATTTGACATTATAAGAAAGATATGAAGGGTTGAAGAAGGACATTATGGAAGGAGACATCCCGATACAGAGGAGACGAAGAATACAACTGAGAAGATGAATTCAGGATGAAACTGATGATTTGAGCATGACGGCTGCAGAGGCGGAACATCTGGTATAAGAGAGAACGAAGTTCCGAAGTGCTGTTAGGGTAGCAAAATTCTGCTTATGACAAGCTACTAGATAGTGACACAAACTAACAATGGCAGGAATATGTTGTATTCGTGTCACAGACAGTGACTGTTAATAAACAAGAACAGCGGTTCACAAACTTTGCATCACCTCGTCACCCTTTTAAATACATTTTGCTGCCGCTGAATGAAATGAGTTATCTGTGTGTTAACGATGTCTGCAATTTAACATTTGAATAAATAACAAAGGTAACATTAGGCATAAAAGGGCTTAAAATTTATCTTTCTGTTTGAAATGTCAAAGATCATAATATTTCGTCAAGGACCCCTGTCAGTACCTCGTGGACCCTCGGGGGTCCGCAGACCCCAGTTTGAGAAACGCTGAAATAGAATGTTACCATTTGTTGTCTAGTGTTGTTTATCACTGCTAATTTTTACTGCGTTGTCTAGTGTCGTCTAGCATTGCTCATTTTTACAGTATTCCTGTCCTAGATCTTGTTACTGTATTTTGTTCACGAAAACTTCGATAGTTTTACTCAGTTCTACGGCAAATAGAACATGCACAGCTTCTGGCAGACTTGAAGCTCTTCTGTTGGTAGCCATTCCTACATGCGACCCTCACCTCCACCTAAGAAACAGACAATAAAATAATGTTAATATAGAAAAGATATGAACCCTTTAACTCCGTATTTAATACTGTATTAGACACTATACTGGCTTTGGGGCATTTTTAAAATACTGCGAGCCAATATATCCGCTCAGTGGAGCGAAAGAGTTAATATAAAAATAGGTTCCATTACTTACTTTACTTATTTGGAGATCTCTCTCTCGATCACCGCCCAGACCGATGTATCAGACCTCCCCATAAATTATATTCATGTGGAAATCTGATTTATGCAGCCTTAGCATTGTGTGTTTTACGTCACATCTTCAGCACCATTTCAAGCTCTGGTGCTTATCCTTCGGTGATGTGTCCGGTTTAAGCTAGCGTTTACTCGGTTCGCTCTCCATTCTGTAGCCATCTAGTGTTTTTACGGTGCGGGGTAGCTAGCCCCACGCAAACCTCCTTAGTCGCCTCTTACGACATGCGTGGCAGGTAACAGTGGTTTTATTCTTTACACCTAAATTTGGGCCCCGGTAACAACTCGGGCGATGTGGAGATAAATTAGAGTTGCAGATATGGTGATAAATTAGAGTTGCAGATATGATGATAAATTAGTTGCAGATATGATGATAAAGTAGAGTTGCAGATATGATGATAAATTAGAGTTGCAGATATAATGATAGATTAGAGTTGCAGATATGATGATAGAGTTGCAGACATGCTGATAAAGTAGAGTTGCAGATATGATGATAAATTATAGTTGCAGACATGATGATAAATTATAGTTGCAGATATGATGATAAAATAGAGTTGCAGCCGTGATGATAAATTATAGTTACAGACATGATGATAAATTAAAGTTGCAGGTATGATGATAAATTAGAGTTACAGATATGATGATAAATTAGAGTTACAGATATGATGATAAATTAGAGTTACGGGTATGATGTTAAATTAAGAGCTAAGTATTTAAAGATAAATTAGAGTTACAGATATAATGATAAATTAGAGTTACAGATATGATGATAAATTAGAGTTACAGATATGATGTTAAGTTAGGGTAACACATACAATTTAGAATAACAGACGTTAATAATACATATATTATGAGTTTAACCCATAAATTAGAGTTACATATATAATGAGAATTATAAATATGGTAATATGTTCGAATTACATATATGATGACACAAATAATGCCACCACGATGATTATGGTAATGATGATGGATGTAATTATGACACCACGATGATGATAGTAACGATGATGGATGTAATTATGCCACATCGATGATGATGGTAATGATAATGAATGTAACTATGCCACCACATTGATGATGGTAATGGTGATGGATGTAATTATGCTACCACGATGATGGTAATGATGATGTATGTAATTATGCCACCACGATGATGGTAATGATGATGGATGTAATTATGCCACATCGATGATGATGGTAATGATTATGGATGTAATTATGTCACCACGATGATGATAATGATGATGGATGTAATTATGCCACCACGATGATGGTAATAATGATGGATGTAATTATGCCACCACGATGATTGTGATGAGAATGAAAGTAATTATGTCACTATGGCGATGATGGTAAAAATAATAGCGATAATGATAATATTACATCATGAGTATCCACAATGCCACAGCACTCTGCCTTGGACGTGATAAGCAAGTTCCGGTTGAATGTCAATGTTTGCAACGGAGATGGAATTGCATAGGAAACACAGAACCCTCGACATGCGTTTGTTGTGACCTCAAAAGGTACGCAACCAGGTATTGTGACTGTTCTTGTATTACCTGAAAATGTAAACAATAGTTGTCAAGCCAACACTTTATCCACAGATTCTGGAAGCAGTTAATATCAATTCTTGAGTTATCAGAAAAAATGTACATAAAAACATAATCTCACAATGAAATGTTCACTTGTCTGTAAAAAAATAAAAAAAATATGCAATGTTATAGAAGGAAGAAATGAGATAGTAATTATGTCTTCTCTCTTCTCTCTCATTCTATTGTGCCTTTTTAACCTCTGTTGGAACATTCCCTCAATCAACTTATTTCAAATCTTCATATCTTTAACTATCTCTTGCTGCACCTTCCAGTTCTACCCTGTAAGCTCTCTACCATGTAAGCGCTCTACCATGTAAGCTCTCTACCCTGTAAGCTCTCTACCTCTACCATGTAAGCTCTCTACCTCTACCCTGTAAGCTCTCTATCTCTACCCTGTAAGCTCTCTACCTCTATCCTGTAAGCTCTCTACCTCTACCATGTAAGCTCTCTACCTCTACCCTGTAAGCTCTCTACCTCTACCCTGTAAGCTCTCTATCTCTACCCTGTAAGCTCTACCACCTGTAAGCTCTCTATCTCACCCTGTAAGCTCTCTCACCTGTAAGCTCTCTATCCTCTACCCTGTAAGCTCTCTACCATGTAAGCTCTCTATCTCTACCCTGTGCTCTACCCTAAGCCTCTACTCCTACCCTGTAAGCTCTCTACCACCTGTAAGCCTCTACTCACCCTGTAAGCTCTCTCACCCTGTAAGCTCTCTACCCTGTAAGCTCTCTACCCTGTAGCTCTCTCTTACCCTGTAGCTCTACCTGTAAGCTCTCTACCATGTAAGCTCTCTACCATGTAAGCTCTCTACCATGTAAGCTCTCTAATCTGCTATAATAGTTTAAAGATATATGTATGTGTAGATTTAACATAAAATTTTGTTAAGGTCAAAAGTTTTTGAATGCGTCTTTGCAGATTTAGCTCAAAACATGCGAACGCTCTCTGGCTCAGATCTAGTAAATGACATATTAACAGACTAAACTTGATCTCTTGAGGGAACGCAAACGTCTGTTCGAACAGGTGGCCACCCAGTACACCCTACCTGCCGTAACTCACACAAAGGTCACAGAGAGTGGCCAACGAGAGGTTGCTCTAGTGCAGGGGTGGGCAAACTTTTTGTGCAGAGGGCCACATTGAAAATTATAAAGCTATTGGAGGGCCACATATAATATTATGTATATTTTTGTTTAATTCTCGTAAGTAATCAATTAAATATTTTTATTGTAAACAAAGGTAGTTTTACATAATGTAGATAACTTCTGAAATAAATTATATTTCTAACAGACTTACACTATAACAGTATACTTTCTAATATGGATAAATGTGTTTGAGGGCCGCAAAATATCCAATGGCGGGCCGCATGCGGCCCGCGGCCGTAGTTTGCCCACCCCTGCTCTAGTGCGATCACGGAAGTAGCTCTTTGGACTATAACCACCTGCAGACTACCAAGTCTGGTCAATGAGTAATGTTTCTAGAGCGCCCACTGTTAGGACTGAGGGGATACTCCAGTGATCACCAAGAGACTCTTCTATCTGAGTAGACGTTTTCTCAACTTTATGCATAGCACGAGCACTACACGACTGAAGCTGTTGGAGTCTTTACTTTATGCATAGCACGAACAGCACTACACGACTGAAGCTGTTGGAGTCTTTACTTTATGCATAGCACGACAGCACTAACGACTGAAGCTGTTGAAGTCTTTACTTTATGCATAGCAGAACAGCACTACACGCCTGAAGACTGTTGAAGTCTTTACTTTATGATAGCACGAACAGCACTAAACGCCTGAAGCTGTTGAGTCTTTACTTTATATATAGCACGAGCAGCACTAAACGCCTGAAGCTGTTGGAGTCTTTACTTTATAATAGCATGACAGCACTAAACGCATGAAGCTGTTGAAATCTTTACTTTATATATAGCATGAGCAGCACTAAATGCCTGAAGCTGTTGGAGTCTTTACATTATGCATAGCACGAACAGCACTACACGCATGAAGCTGATGGAGTCTTTACTTTATATATAGCACGAGCAGCACTAAACGCCTGAAGCTGTTGAGTCTTTACTATATATAGCATGAGCAGCACTAAACGCATGAAGCTGTTGAAATCTTTACTTTATATATAGCATGAGCAGCACTAAATGCCTGAAGCTGTTGGAGTCTTTACTTTATATATAGCACGAGCAGCACTAAACGCATGAAGCTGTTGGAGTCTTTACTTTATATATAGCGCGAGCAGCACTACACGCATGAAGCTGTTGGAGTCTTTACTTTATATATAGCATTGAGCACTACACGCATGAAGCTGTTGGAGTCTTTACTTTATATATAGCACGAGCAGCACTACACGCATGAAGCTGTTGGAGTCTTTACTTTATATATGCATTGACACTACACGCATGAAGCTGTTGGAATCTTTACTTTATATATAGCACGAGCAGCACTACACGCATGAAGCTGTTGGAGTCTTTTATGTTCGAAAAAGGCGGGTACTCAACCCTGCTTTTATATAGGAAAAAAACTCATAATACCTTGGGTTCGAGGGAAAAAAAGACTAAATAAAATATGGAACTCTTCTTCTTCTTCTTTGCGTTCGTTCTTTACGACCAATTTTAATCATCTTTGTGATATGTTTGATCTTTGCCAAGAACGTGCATACGTTGCACATTGGTTTGATAGGCCCCTAAACGTATAGACTTCTACGTGTTTAGGACACGTGCATTCGATTTCAATCAAACCTCCTTAGTCGTCTCTTACGACATGCGTGGCAGGTAACAATGGTTCTATTCTTTACACCTCAAATTTGGGCCCCGGTAACCAGTCGGACGTATGAAACTCTAAGTTATATAGTTTTAGTTCTAAATTTAAGAACTAAACAGGAACCATCAGTATGCATACCCTTCGACATCTGTTGGGGAGACTGAGCACCTTTGGGTCTGCCCTGAGCGCTGTGACGTCCGTTCAGTAACCAATAACCAATAACCAGAACTAAATTACGAATTTTCAATTGAATGTTGTATCAATTCTAACATATGTCAGCGAGAGTTGTTGTATCTATCCTAACATATACCAGCGAGAGTTGTTGTATCAATTCTAACATATGCCAGCGAGAGTTGGAAAATAACTTGAGAGACAGAAAGTAAGTTGAATGTTGTATCAATTTTAACTATGCCAGCGAGAGTTGGAAAATAACTAGAGATAGAAAGTAAGTTGAATATTTTGTATCAATTTAACGTATGCCAGCGAGAGTTGGAAAATAACTTGAGAGACAGAAAGTAAGTTGAATGTTGTATCAATTCTAACATATGCCAGCGAGAGTTGGAAAATAACTTGAGAGACAGAAAGTAAGTTGAATGTTGTATCAATTCTAACGTATGCCAGCGAGAGTTGGAAAATAACTAAAGATATAGAAAGTAAGTTGAATACATTTGAAAATAGATGTCTGCGAAAAATATTGAATGTAAAAATGTGACGATTTCAGAAGAGGTGAGAAAATCGGATAAATGTCTGGTCGGCCATTAGTGACAACTATTATAAGAAAGAGAAGATGAAGGTATGTCGGGCAGACTTTGAGAAGAAATAATATATGAATCTCCAAGAAGACATTGACGTGGGAGGCAAATAATTCAAGAAAGAAAGGATACTCTAGGTTAACCCTGAAATGAACTTTACTGGAATCGACGAGAAATATGAAACTCAATTCCCTACATGAGATTGAACGAGTTGCCCAAGTTAGGTCGGTATAGAGATATTGTTTGCACGCCTTATTTAACGTATACTTGTACCAGATGAATAGAAAACTGTGTTGCTTTAAGTGTAGTTTGTCTTTATTAACCTTAATTTGTTTTTTAATTCGTGTATTTCATTATTAATATCAATTCAATACACAGTTTTGGTTAGTATAGTATTGAGTACAGTATGAATTATGTCTCTTTTAATTGTAACTCTTGAGACACTGGAAACTACATTTCTCCGAAACAGATTTAATCATTAATCAATATTGAAAATGAAAAACACAACAAAGTTTTTGTTGCACACTAAACTCATTCACCCTACTGATCTGATATACTGTCTCGATGTATTATTTAAGATGTCTCAAAGCCGATATGCTAACTTATCCAGTATACATTGCAATATGCGTGCGTCCGAGAATAACAACAATTACGGAGTGAATGGATTATGCTAGAAGATCAGATACGTTAACAGTATCAGGCTTGTGGAAAGGGTCAAGGGCAGTATGGATTTCATTGTATCGGTTTCTAATGACTGAATCACTTTCGGCAGAAATGGCACATTTGTTGATACTGTTGATAAAGCACGAACTCGTAGCTTCAGAAACAATTCAGTATGCATGTTAAATTCTAACCATTGAGCTCAGTTAGAATTTGAACACACAACCTTCAGAATGACAGTCTTCTTCTTCTTCTAACCAGGGCTGCGAGTTTTCACTCTTGGGAAGCCAATGCCAGTTTGTAGAATCTGCATGTGTTCTGTAATTGTGGAAGACTTCTTCTAACCAGGGCTGCAAGTTTTCACTCTTGGGAAGCCAATGCCAGTTTGTAGAATCTGCATGTGTTCTGTAATTGTGGAAGACTTCTTCTAACCAGGGCTGCGAGTTTTCACTCTTGGGAAGCCAATGCCAGTTTGTAGAATCTGCATGTGTTCTGTAATTGTGGAAGACTTCTTCTAACCAGGGCTGAGAGTTTTCACTCTTGGGAAGCCAATGCCAGTTTGTAGAATCTGCATGTGTTCTGTAATTGTGGAAGACTTCTTCTAACCAGGGCTGCGAGTTTTCACTCTTGGGAAGCCAATGCCAGTTTGTAGAATCTGCATGTGTTCTGTAATTGTGGAAGACTTCTTCTAACCAGGGCTGCGAGTTTTCACTCTTGGGAAGTCAATGCCAGTTTGTAGAATCTGCATGTGTTCTGTAATTGTGGAAGACTTCTTCTAACCAGGGCTTCGAGTTTTCACTCTTGGGAAGCCAATGCCAGTTTGTAGAATCTGCATGTGTTCTGTAATTGTGGAAGACTTCTTCTAACCAGGGCTTCGAGTTTTCACTCTTGGGAAGCCAATGCCAGTTTGTAGAATCTGCATGTGTTCTGTAATTGTGGAAGACTTCTTCTAACCAGGGCTGCGAGTTTTCACTCTTGGGAAGCCAATGCCAGTTTGTAGAATCTGCATGTGTTCTGTAATTGTGGAAGACTTCTTCTAACCAGGGCTGCGAGTTTTCACTCTTGGGAAGCCAATGCCAGTTTGTAGAATCTGCATGTGTTCTGTAATTGTGGAAGACTTCTTCTAACCAGGGCTGTCGAGTTTTCACTTTGGGAAGCCAATGCCAGTTTGTAGAATCTGCATGTGTTCTGTAATTGTGGAAGACTTCTTCTAACCAGGGCTGCGAGTTTTCACTCTTGGGAAGCCAATGCCAGTTTGTAGAATCTGCATGTGTTCTGTAATTGTGGAAGACTTCTTCTAACCAGGGCTGTGAGTTTTCACTCTTGGGCAGCCAATGCCAGTTTGTAGAATCTGCATGTGTTCTGTAATTGTGGAAGACTTCTTCTAACCAGGGCTGCGAGTTTTCACTCTTGGGCAGCCAATGCCAGTTTGTAGAATCTGCATGTGTTCTGTAATTGTGGAAGACTATTAAGTATTATGAACAGATGGTCTGTGAGGTTTTGTCAGCTTTATGTAGTCCAGACATTCAAGAATATGATGTACTGTCTCATGAGTGACTGCACTTTTCAGTGTGGCAGGTTGTGGAGACTTTTCAACTTCTGTGTAGGTGGTAATTCAGTCCAACATGTCCTGTTCTTAACTGGAAGATAGTGCTTTGATCTTTTTTCGTTGCAGTAGATTTATATTGTCCTTGGGGTTTGGTCTATTCATCTCTGCATACATGTCCCGACCAGTCATCCCCATAGCCCATCGGTTCAGCCAATCTTCTCTGGAGTTGTTTTTCAGAATCTGTTTATACTTTGTATGCTAACATGTTTGTCTATTTGTGGTTTTGATGATCCCTGTCTGGCCAGATGATCTGCCTTGTCATTTCCTGGGATATTTGTGTGCCCAGGAATCCACTGTAGAATGACATTAATATCAAAGAATGACAGTCAAACGTGTTAACCACTTTGCCATAGAAACCCCCCAAAGCTTGTGAAAGAATACAACCAAATACAGTAAAATACATAAATAGACAGCAGCAATGGATGAAACTTATCAATAAGAAATATAAACCTCACAAAATAATCAAACATGCACTGAGCTGTAGCAAACATAGAAAGAAAAGAATGGGAAAGTCACAGAACAGTAATGTGTGAGATGAGAAAGAAAGAGTCGTATTATGATGTACGACATTCAAGAATCCTGCTCAGAATAGAAATCAGTGGCGAATGACAAATGGAGCTCATACCTACTGGGAATAAGAAGGGACAAATGAAGTTACATTCTTATTACTAAAAATGTCATATCTCCTACTTTCGATATCATCAACTGTCATCTTGAGGAGAATATATGATCTAGTTATCCGTCTACTGATAGACAAAACTTCTGACACACCAAGAGATTTCAGATTCGAAGAACATGTTTCCATCAGACTATCAATAATTTATAAGATCAATAGAAAAACCTTCGACAAATAAAATAAAGAAGAATAGAAATAAATATACTAATTGAAAATATTGAAAACAATTTATAGGAAAACATTTGCGAAAAAAAGAAAAAAAAACACACAAAAAAGAAATAAATGTTGAAAAGAAAATTGAATATATTTTGAAAAAATATGAAACAAAATAAAATAAAATATTTGCAACAAATTAGAAGTTAATGTTTGCAACAAAATAGAGGAAAGTATTTGCAACAAAATAGAGGATAATGTGTGCAATGAAAAAAAAGAAAATATTTGCAACAAAAGGTAGGTAAATGTTAGCAACAATATAGAAAACGTTTTCATAAAAATATAAAATGGAAAAAATTTTTAACCAAAAAAAAAAAAATATTTGATACAAAATTAAAGAAAATATTTCAAACAAAATTGAAAAAAAAATTGAAAAGAAAATATTGCCGGATTGAATGTTGACCACGTCCCTCACTGAGTGTTCTATATCAAAGAAAAATTCGGAGCTAACAAGGTATTCAGCAATATATCTTATGGTATGAAAACTGGTCCCTTTACTTTTTATATTTATAAATTGTATATTCTATTATATTTTACAGAAAACAGTCTGAAATAATTTAGATTTGCATGATAGAAGTAAGAAACGGAAAACTAAAGTTGTTTTGATAAGCAAAAACATTTTTATCCGCTTTTTTAAAATTGATATTTCCGTTCATAAATGATACAACTACTACTTCTTTCCTCGTTGACCGCTGGGCATCCTAAAGAATCTCGAGTATGACTGACTGAACAAGCTATTAAATGAATACATTTTTATTCAACTTAACTAACTTATAATTCGGTAATGAAATCGCATTAAGAGTTGAAAATAATCGTATTGAACTACAAATTTCTACAGGAGTAAGCTGTCAAAACTTCATGATTCCAAAGCTTGACGGTCTCAAGTTTTTCATGTGACACAAAAACAGACAATCATTTCTACAATTAATAACGCGAAACGAAATTATAGTTCGTTCCAAAATTCGTGATCACACTAAGGTTTAATTTATACGAAATCTATCTGATGGATACAAGTAATTTTTGCATGCAGTCTTATATACCTCACGACGTTACGAATCCATGTTTAACTAATTGGTAGGTAACTTAGTTGATGCAAAAAACGTTTTTTGTTATATGATTTTGCATAAGCACAACAAAATGATCATCAAAGTTTAGAACTTACAGTAATACACAAAATGGTGGCGAATGATTGCAAAGGATTATTCCAATTACATATTATAAAAAGAAAGGTCACATACTGAACAAATTATACCTTCCACTTCTATAAATGAAGTAAATGTTGCGTACATACGCCAATGACAGTCGGTAGGAAACATTGTGAACTGATTAATTCCACGAGATTCCCGATTTTGACTAGCACTGAATTGTATGTGGAACACGGAAATGCTTAATTATAGACAAACTTGACAATCGTACTGTACAATTTCGACAAGTATACCAGATCAACATCACGGTAAATTTAGTAATAACATATAATAAAATTCTTACAGAACTAAAGGTTTGGGTGGGCAAAAATACTTTTGGAACGTCGTCACTGTTACCTATATAAAAATGCAAAAATCCAGAATTTCTGTCAAGTGGACGATTTTATATCGGTCGGTAAAGATGATCACGAATTTTGGAACGAACTATAGTAATGTATGAAGTTACATCATTATAACTTAACTGTTAACATTGGATCAAACAACGTACCAAGTCCCACAAAAAGTAATGAAGAAGGGCAGAAGTGAAAAGTACACGAAAATAGTGGGAAATGCTAATACATTTACATAAACAAATTGGTAACCGGAGCAACACTATTCTCATCTAATGAACTTCATAATCTTATATTACATCATCAAATCGGTTAGATAGAAATCAAATATACCACACACAGATTAACATCAGACAAAGATATTCGATACAAGATCTGGAAATGTGTAGACGTTTGAGTTGATCATTAATTAGTAGCAGCAGTAATAGATACGAGGAAAAGAAGCTTCAATCCACGACGCAGTCCCTCACCAGAGACATGTCTCATCGCTAAGGTGTAAGAATTATGACAGAGATATACATTTCCATATTGAATTTTACAGCTACCAGTGGATCTGCGAAGTACCTATCCAGCAGCACAGCTCTTTGATTGATTGATTGATTGATTAATTGGCATTGTTTCTTAGAACTGAAAGCGTCTTACTATAGTTCGTTCCAAAATTCGTGATCACACTAAGGTTTAATTTGTACGAAATCTACCTGATGCATAACAGTAATGTTTTGCAAGCAGTTTTATATACCTCACGACCTTACGAATTCATGTTTAACTAATTGGTAGGTAGCTTGCTTGATGCAAAAATAGTTTTTTGTTATATAATTATGCATAGACACAACAAAATGATCATCAAAGTTTAAAATTTACAGTAATACACAAAATGGTGGCGAATGTTTGCAAAGGCGTATCCCTATTACATATTATAAAATGCAATGTGAGATAGTGAACAAATGATACCTTCTACTTCTGTCAATGAAAATAAATGGTATAGGCATACGCCAATGACAATCGTTCGGATACAGTGGGAAATTATTAATTCCACGGGATTCCCGATTTTCACTTGCGCTGAATTGGATTGTGAAGCGCACAAATGCGTAATTATTTAAAAACTTGACTATCGTGCTGTTAAACTTCTACATGTATACCAAATCAACATCGCTGTTATTTTAATAATCAGATATAATTAAAATCTTACAGCACTAAGAGTTTTAGGGAGCAAAAATTACTTTATGTGTGAAGTTTGTGTGTGAAGCTTTTAAATCTTTAAAAATATGTCCTGTTACAATGACACGATTTTTATATACCTCATATAAACAAACATGGAAATAAAATGTTTAATGCATAAAACAAAAACATTTTTGTAAGGTTTTCCATATTTTAAGACTGTATGCAAAATGTCATCATCTTATTTGAAATGGTTGCAAAGTTATAGATTTGTAAACAGGGGCAAATATTTGTAAACAGACTATAGTTAAACGTTTCAGAGATGGCGGAGAATATTGAAAATATATGATATCACAAACCGAATGATCTCATGTATTGAAGAAGTATATACTAATGTTACATTCATCATTATGCATAGAAATGTGTGCCATATGAGCGATGGTAGAATCCCAAATGACATTATATATGGTCAACTTGCAATTGGTTATTGCTTACTAAACTGATGTCATTGCACTCCGGGCAGACCCATAGCTGCGCATTCTCCCCCAACAGATATTGAAGAGTATGCATACTGATGGTTCCTGTGGCTCGCTGATTAAATACACCTCTCACTCTGCTTCTCAGGCATCCAGTTTGCAATTGGTACTAGACAGAATGGGCCTCCATTACTACGCTTCACGGCGATGTAGGGTAACCAACAAATCTGAGGTCGTCAGACACGGCGATCTAGGGAAACCAACAAATCTGAGGTGGTCAGACGGGATCAGATCAGATCTGGAGAAAACCGTGGGTAGGATGCGGTAATACTCGACAAATGTGTGGTTTGGACAAAAACAGGTATATATAGTGTTACATAAGCGAGAACAAATGAATAATTAAATAAGAAAAATGACAACAATCCAACGTTTCGGTCATAGGCCTTTGTAACGGGAACAAATACAAACATGAAAAACTAAATAAACTAAAACATAGATCATAGATCTAAATGAGAAGGATGACTAGAGATTAATACGGCAAATACGTACCTGCTACCTAGCACGCTGTGATAACACTGAAAGTTGCATTGACACCTGCAAGCATGATATAATTTCATGCAGCATAGACAAAGGAAATTGGTATCGGTTGGCCAAAGACTGGCAAGCATGGCGAGCGGCAGTGAGGGGTGGATACAAACGAAAAGAAAAACACCATCACATATGGAGGTGAAGGAGAGTGTAGAGAGCAGAAAACTCATCCTATGTATCAACTTCAGTTTCAAGTTTCACCTGCAGCAACTGCAGCGATGATTCCCACTAAATAATATGCCATTATAGCCACAATATACGTTGTGATTCAGCACAGAACAAGCTACGGGACGTAAAACATATTGTCTCTTGAGACAAAGAAGTCAATGATGATGATGATGATGATGATGATGTATAGCAACCAAATATCTATTCAACCATACAGTCCTGCCTGTCACAGACTGCAGTGCGCCAGACAACAGAAAATATGCCGTGGGGATTAAAGCGGATAGTGTTTTCAACAATGGAGGATTTGGACTACGCAGGATCAAATCACATTGCTTTCACATTTCCATCAATATATTAAAGAAATGACAGTTAAGCTACATACATACAGTCAGCAAATAAAGGTTGAATATCAATCTTACTAGACAATAGTCCTGACTTTAAATGTAGAATACTAAAGTCGTCATTCTCTTTTAATCCTCTGTTATCTCAAATGGTACAGGATAAGAAGAGATTTATAGATTAGACTCTTTTGTGCGCTTCGTACATTGTGTCTTTCACTTTTTCTGTTCTTGTGCTCACTGTTTTGTACATTGACATTGTGTCTTTCACTGTTTTTGTCATTTATAAAGGATATTGGTTGACTTAATTGTACTGTGTTTTCTCCATAAGTCTTGGTGGTTAACCGCGTGATTCATCTTGGTCTTCACAGGTAATGGTGATTCATCTTGGTCGTTCATCGCGGTAATGGTGATTCATCTTGGTCGTTCATCGCGGTAATGGTGATTCATCTCTTCATCGGGTAATGGTGATTCATCTTGGTGTCATCGCGGTAATGGTGATTCATCTTGATCGTTCATCGTATGGTATTCATCTGGTGTTCATCGCGGTAATGGTGATTCATCTTGATCGTTCATCGCGGTAAGGTAATGGTGATTCATCTTGGTGTTCATCGCGGTAATGGTGATTCATCTTGGTTGTTCACCGCGGTAGGTAATTGATTCATCGGGTCGTTCACGGTAAGGTAATGGTGATTCATCTTGGTCGTTCATCGCGGTAAGGTAAAGGTGATTCATCTTGGTTGTTCATCGCGGTAAGGTAATGGTGATTCATCTTGGTCGTTCACCGCGGTAAGGTAATGGTGATTCATCTTGGTCGTTCATCGCGGTAAGGTAATGGTGAATCATCTTGGTTGTTCATCGCGGAAAGGGATAATGGTGATTCATCTTGTTGTTCATCGCGGTAAGGTAATGGTGATTCATCTTGATCGTTCATCGCTAATGACGACATCTGTGAATATTGAACATACGAACTCTGCAGCTTCATCAAGACAAATAGACAGACACGCAAGTAGGCAGGCAGACCGACTGACAGACAGACTCATGCAGACAGATAGATTGATTGATTGCTTAATAGGATCATCATAGTTTTAGTTCGGGGAATAAACGTGTGCGCTTCGATCTTTTTTTTTGCACATGAAGATCTCAGCTGCAGTGCACGAACTCCGTAGCCTGCGGAGGTCCTCGATGAAATTATGAAGATGTGAAAATATTTTTTGGAATGTTATCTTAACATTTTATTTTAATGAATGCTTCCTGGGCAGTTGCTGTGCAGCGTTCACTAATATATATATATATATTTTATTTATTAGCCTGACAACGATACTTTAACGTGTTTAACTTAAACACTGGATAACAGTTATATCGTACGGATCCGATAGGACTACGAACTTGATCTCACCTACACTGAGATTGTCTCTGGGCACGCAGAAGTCAGGAGTAATGAACGAGCTGATAGATTGGCTGGAATGGCTACGATATCAGAGGTAGCTGCAAAAGACCGAATATGATATTCTTAACGCATTGAGAGAGTTTTTCCCCTAACGGACGAGTTTCATGGTTCTGAATCCCAGTCGATAATCAGATTGAGAAAGATGGACGTCGATATTTGTTCCACCTAAAAAAACCATACCAAATATATAAAAAGATTAATTAATTAACATCGAACTGGCGTGTTGGGCCGCTGGACGCTGCTGGGTTAGTGGAGGTGGAGATCGGAGCACATATGGACATGCCCAGAGTGCTATGATGATAGTTCTCATTTAACTGATAATTTCGATTGAAGATTTCTGGGAAAATATCCCGATTGTTCCACGCATGGAACAAACCGAGTACCTTTGGAGAGAAAGAAGTGCATTTTACCTGTATGCCAACAGAGATATATAGATGAATAAAACTACTTGTATTTGTCATATCGAGAGAAAGAAGTGCATTTTACCTGTATGCCAACAGAGATATATGGATGAATAAAACTACTTGTATTTGTCATATCGAGAGAAAGAAGTGCATTTTACCTGTATGCCAACAGAGATAAATGGATGAATAAAACTACTTGTATATGTCATATCAGAGAAAAAAGTGCATTTTACCTGATGCCAACAGAGATAAATGGATGAATAAAACTACTTGTATTTGTCATATCGAGAAAAGTGCATTTTTCCTGTATGCCAACAGAGATAAATGGATGAATAAAACTACTTGTATTTGTCATATCGAGAGAAAGAAGTGCATTTTACCTGTATGCCAACAGAGATATATGAATGAATAAAACTACTTGTATTTGTCATATCGAGAGAAAGAAGTGCATTTTACCTGTATGCCAACAGAGATATATGAATGAATAAAACTACTTGTATTTGTCATATCATCAAATAGCTTGTCATGAGTAGAACTTTACCACCCTAAACGTCCTTTTTCCAAAGATCCTCCTTCCATAATGGTTTCTTCCAACACTCCGTGCCTTTTTATATGTTCAAAATACTTCAATTTTCCTATTCTTATTTGTAACATCAGCCAGTTGTCTTTGATGTTGAGTTCTCTCAGCATAGATCTATTTGTTCTCTTCTATGTTCATTGTATATAGAGAAATCTTCTGTAACACTTATATTCAAAATCCATATATGTTTTACATTGCCTTGTTAAATGTTCATGCTTCACACCCATACGTTGTCACTGGGTAATGCGTGCTCTTTGTATTCTGATTTGTATTTTTCTACTAATTTTTTTTATTTTCTTTTGTGGCAAGACCTTGTTTGTTCTTCTTTTAATTTCCTTGCATTGTCCCTAATTTGATTATGATTAGCAACCGATGTATTTATTTTTATCTACCGAACATTTTAACTATATTTATAAACCAACCCAGTTTTAGAGTTTCTGCCTAATAAACAATTTATCATAGGCAGGGCAAATGGCACAACAAACAATTTATCATAGGGCAGGGCAAATGGCTCCATTTTTGAAATGCAAACAAATTTCCATGAATGCTTAAGAGCATTGGACAACACAACTTCTCTTCTAACATTATTCTATCAGTGCCAAATCTGGACGCTGACATCAAATGATAGGAAAAAACTAGTCACGACAGAAATGAATTGTTTACGAATAATGCTGAGTGTATCAAGAGGAGGGCAGGTTTCAAAATGAAGACATCATGTAAAAAGTAAGTACAACAACAGTGCTGAACTTGATTAAATTAAATGAAGACATCATGTAAAAAGTAAGTACAACAACAGTGCTGAACTTGATTAAATTAAATGAAGACATCATGTAAAAAGTAAGTACAACAACAGTGCTGAACTTGATTAAATTAAAAAACAAGAAATTAAATAGTTTGAACACATAAACAGATTACCAACAGACAGTGTGTCACAACAAGCAATGCTACAATACATTGAATCAACACAAAATGTCATCCACAAAAAATATGACGCACAGAAATAACAGAAACAGTGGCAGGCACCATTTATGAATCGCACATAAAAACCCATTCTAGAAATATCTTCGTATTCTAACGATGTGAGAAAAACAAGATTGGAGAAACGTAGAAGAAGAAGCAAACACTTGTCAAAATTCGCTTTATTTTAGTAAAACACGTACAAACAAAGTACTATATTTTACAAAATACAGAAACAGTGACGATAAACAGCAACGTTTCGACCAACAAGGCCTTTATCAAGCAAACGAACAAACAGGAGTGACAAATTAAAATGAAACACAAATGGACGACCAAATACAAACGTATCTAAGGAAAATCTGGAATAAAAACGAATAACGAAATAAATGTAACACAAAAACACACATAAAAACTAGAAATAGAACGGAAAAGAAACAATGAAACATCTAGTAAATATATAACTTGAATACATGGAAGATGTACAACAGAGATTAGGAGTAGAATAGCTCAAACAAAGCAGCTTTTATGAAAATGAAGAACACACTATGCGTGAACTCACTACCAATGACACTGCGAAAACGAGTACTCCAATGCTATATTGAACCAATTCTTATGTATGGCAGCGAATCATGGACACTGAACAAACAATCAATACGATCATTGGAAGCCACAGAGATGTGGTTTTACAGAAGAATGTTGAGAATTCCATGGACAGCAAAGAAAACAAACGTGGAGTTTTTAAATCAGGCCTGCACACAAAGAAACCTTATCAAAAGAATAAGAATCCGACAATCAAGGTTCTTCGGGCATATAATGCGAAGAGAAGGTTTAGAACATTTGGTGACTACAGGTAAAATTCAGGAAGGAGAGATCGTGGAAGACAGAGGAGAAGATGTTGGATGGCCTGACATCATGATTCGACAAAATATCGACGTCAGAACTGATTACATGCACCAAGCAAAGAGAGTTGTGGAGAGACATGATCGCCTACGCCGGCAGGCACTGATTGATTGAATACATGCAACATATACCCATATAGATTACAAAGCATGGGAAGAGAAAGTACTAAGAAGCATAAGAATGTAATACGTTGAGCCCGCGTGGTCGCAAGGTACCATACAAAGAAATCAACCGATTCTCCAGAGCAAATCGACTACGATCATCAGAGGAACATGATCGGATGGCTGTGACCTGGACATCGCAAGCTCCTGAATGGCCAGTATCATTGAAATGGGTAGCTACATGGGTCACAGAGCATTGGCGTATATCGCGCAAGTGTTGGGCGAATCGGTCACTGAGTCTCCTGCCGGTTTCCCCAATATAGGCCTTTTTGCACCGCTTGCAGATAACGGCATAGATAATATTACGGGACTCGGACGTGAAACTGTCTTCAACAACGAACGTGGCTGTTGGAAAAGACACCGTGCGGGTCTGTATTTAAGCACAAGTGTTGCAGCGCCGACGGCCACACTGGATGGTGCCAAAAAGACTCTGGATATTAGGCTTGAGGCGACTGTGAACCAACATATCCTTAAGGCTTCTATCCCGTCTGTACGCCACCAAAGGATAGTGTTGGAAGATTGAACGTGTCTCAGGATCAGACTGAAGAATGGAGAGATGACGGAATAAGACTTTCTTCACAAGGGAACTATGAGGGTGGAAAGTTAAGACAAGTTTCACCCTGTCAGAATTGGAAGTTCTATGCTGGTTAGAGAGAGCCTCCTGGCGAGAAATTTGCTGAACGCGCCGCATAGCAGAAGCAAGCACCTTATCCGGGTATAAGCGCTTACGAAAGAAATCCAGCATCTCGTGAGCTCTATCGAGAAAATCGACGTCCTCGCTACAGAGGCGACGAAGGCGCAAGAGTTGAGAGAATGGTAAAGAGTCACGACAAGCCTGGGAATGGGAAGAGGTATAAAGAAGAAAACTATGTGCATCAGTAGGCTTGTAGTATACTGATATAGTGATGGTGGATAGGCTGATAGTGATGTCAAGAAAGTTGACACAAGAGGTAGAGATGTGAGATGTAAACCGAATAGCCGGATTGAAGACATTAATGAAATTAATGAAGCGGACAAATCAGCTTCAGGCATATCGGTAATGCCAATACAATCATCAATGTATCTATGATACACAGACGGAAGAGGGCCATCATAGGAATTCCATACTAGGTGCTCAAGATGACCCATGAATAGACAAGCATAACTGGGTCCCATTTTAGTACCCATGGCGACCCACTGATCTGCTCAAAGAACTGGTCATTGAACTGAAAGGAGTTGAGAGTTAGAACTAGTTCTGCAAGACGAAGGAGAGCCGAGGTGGAGACAAGTGGGTTAGTTCTCCTGTCGAGAAAGAACTGGAGAGCTTGAAGTCCGTCGGAATGAGGTATAGGGGTGTATAGTGAACAGACATCAAGGAGGAAGAGACGGTAAGTCCTGCCAGGCAACAACTCAATAGACGAAAAAACAGACAAGGTGTGGTTCGTATCTTTCAAGAATGAAGGTAGTGTGGTGACTATAGGATTGAAGATACTATCAAGAAATTCGGAGATATGTTCCGTAGTACAAGAGCAAGCAGAAACGATGGGCCTACCCGGATTGTTCAGTTTATGAATTTTGGGGAGCATATAAAAGGCGGGTTTTCCTAAACAGCTATCGATGACACAAAGTGATGATGCTCCGGTAGGAAGGTCGTTAGAGGAAATTAAGTTCTTAATTACTGTACGGACTTTACTATTGTTAGATAGTGTTACATCAGAAGAACTAGTTTTATAGAATTGGGTGTCAAGTAATTGGTTGCGCCTTCCTGAAGGTATAGTTCTTTGCTCCATACCACTATTGCACCGCCTTTATCGGCGGGTTTGATAACAATGTCATCACGTCGACGGAGGTGTGATAGAGCACGAAACTCGGACGGAGACATGTTAGAATGCCCTAGGCATTGAGCAGATCAGTGGGGTCGCCATGGGTACTAAAATTGGACCCAGTTATGCTTGTCTATTCATGGGTCATCTTGAGCACCTAGTATGGAATTCCTATGATAGCCCTCTTCCGTCTGTGTATCATAGATACATTGATGATTGTATTGGCATTACCGATATGCCTGAAGCCGATTTGTCACGCTTCATTAATTTCATTAATGTCTTCAATCCGGCTATTCGGTTTACATCTCACATCTCTACCTCTTGTGTCAACTTTCTTGACATCACTATCACTATCAGCCTATCCACCATCACTACATCAGTATACTACAAGCCTACTGGTGCACATAGTTTTCTTCTTTATACCTCTTCCCATTCCCAGGCTTGTCATGACTCTTTACCATTCTCTCAACTCTTGTGCCTTCGTCGCCTCTGTAGCGAGGACGACGAATTTCTCGATAGAGCTCACGAGATGCTGGATTTCTTTCGTAAGCGCTTATACCGGATAAGGTGCTTGCTTCTGCTATGCGGCGCGTTCAGCAAATTTCTCGCCAGAGGCTCTCTCTAACCAGCATAGAACTTCCAATTATGACAGGGTGAAACTTGTCTTAACTTTCCACCCTCATAGTTCCCTTGTGAAGAAAGTCTTATTCCGTCATCTCTCCATTCTTCAGTCTGATCCTGAGACACGTTCAATCTTCCAACACTATCCTTTGGTGGCGTACAGACCGGACAGAAGCCTTAAGGATATGTTGGTTCACAGTCGCCTCAAGCCTAATATCCAGAGTCATTTTGGCACCATCAGTGTGACCGTCGGCGCTGCAACACTTGTGCTTATGTAATACAGACCCGCACGGTGTCTTTTCCAAAAGCCACGTTCGTTGTTGAAGACAGTTTCACGTGCGAGTCCGTAATATTATCTATGCCATTATCTGCAAGCGGTGCAACAAGGCCTATATTGAAGAAACCGGCAGGAGACTCAGTGACGATTCGCCCAACACTTGCGCGATATACGCCAATGCTCTGTGACCCTGTAGCTACCCATTTCAATGATACTGGCCATTCAGGAGCTTGCGATGTCAGGTCACAGCCATCCGATCATGTTCCTCTGATGATCGTAGTCGATTTGCTCTGGAGAATCGGTTGATTTCTTTGTATGGTACCTTGCGACCACGGCTCAACATATTACATTCTTATGCTTCTTAGTACTTTCTCTTCCCATGCTTTGTAATCTATATGGGTATATGTTGCATGTATTCAAGTTATATATTTACTAGATGTTTCATTGTTTCTTTTCCGTTCTATTTCTAGTTTTTATGTGTGTTTTTGTGTTACATTTATTTCGTTATTCGTTTTTATTCAGATTTTCCTTAGATACGTTTGTATTTGGTCGTCCATTTGTGTTTCATTTTAATTTGTCACTCCTGTTTGTTCGTTTGCTTGATAAAGGCCTTGTTGGTCGAAACGTTGCTGTTTATCGTCACTGTTTCTGTATTTGTAAAACTATAGTACTTTGTTTGTACGTGTTTCGCTATTTACCAAGTTTTACTGCAGTCTTCCCCTATTTCTTTATTTTAGTACGCATATCGATCCTCCAATCTATTTATAGAATTTGTACTTGGTAAACAAATATATTTGCATTTGTCAACAACGTTGTTTATCTTTCTCAACGAATCAATTTATATTTGCTGAATTTGTCTGATTGAGAATATGTGTCTATGAAATAATCTGTCAATCAACACATCTGTCTGTCTGATAGTACTTATATAGATCGGTCTGATTGTCACACAACAGAGTGCACGCTAGAGAAAGACGACTATATATAGACTAGACATCGCTTGTGCGACTGATCTTCTTTATTCAAATCAAATTTGTCTTGAGAAATTTGAAAGTAAATTTAATCTTTCTTAGACATCTTTCTTCTCTTAAATTCTCTCATCATTTTGTATTTGCATTTATTTCTCTCTCTCTCTCTTTCTCTCTTTCTCTTGTTTCTGTTTTCATTTCTTTGAATCTGATTTTTTTTACTATTTCTCTCTCTCTTTTCCTTTCTTTCCCACTTTTTCTTCATTTCTTTACCTTAACCCCTCATTCGCTTTTTTTTCGTTCCACTATGTTACTTGTCCTTTCTATTTTCCTCCTTGCCTTTTTCTCTAAAATAGCAACCCTGATTTTTCTGTGAAGACTTGCTTCAATTATCACCATTACAAATCACAATTCAGGCAAACCTTACTTCATTTTCAGAGGTACTTGTAATTTAAATACCCAAGTAAAGGATCGGGATTTCCTTTAGTCCAACAACCTAACGTGTGCATACCGAAAATGTTTAATTAACCCAAAATGGTCTCGTACTCCTGAATCTCCATGGCACGTTTTTCACTTGCGCGGCGTGGTATTAACTTCGCTATCATCGACCACAAAAGCTCTGTCATTCTCTCATTCCTTCCTATTTCCATCTTTGTTTTTTTCATTTCCTTCTCTTCGTTTTTCTTTTTTTGCGTCCCTTCTTTATGTTGTATTTATATATTTTTTTTTTCTTTTAGTCTCATACTCTTCTCTTTCTCTTTCTCTCTCTCTCTCTCTCTCTCTCTCTCTCTTCATTTCATTCTCTGTCCCTGTCTCTTTCACTCTTTCCTCTAAAAATATCTAGCCCAAAACGATCGTTTCTCTAGAACAGTGATTTTCAAACTGTGGCTGCGACCCTTTGGGGTCGAACGACGATTTTACAGGGTCACCTAAGACTATCGGAAAACACATACTTATCATAATTAGAAATAAATATTGTTACATAATATTATGCTTGGGGGTCACCACAACATGATGAACTGTATTAAAGGGTCACGGCAGAAGGAAGATTGAGAACCACTGCTCTAGAACGTGTAACAACTGAGAATAAACTAGTTTTCGATTACTTTCTCCGTGAAGGGGCTGCTACTCAGAACGACAACAACCCAAACAACCACATTGAGGACAATAGAGATTAGGAACAGGGAGACAAGCTTTACCATTTCTGTTTAAACGTAATTACCCTTATTGTTATTGGCTGACGTATAATATGTAGTATGTAACTAAGTCATCCTGTTACCATGGTAAAAAAAAAAAGACATTTTCGATATTTACCGTATGTTGTTATTGGTATACGTCCCAGCAGTATTCTATTTTCTATATTCTATTTTCTTGCCAACACTATGTTACCAGTGTCAAACATGGCCAATAAAGCAGCTAATGAACGGAAAATCATAACGACAGAGATGAGGTGTCTTAGAAGAGCTGCAGGTGTGACAATAAGAGACAAAATTAGAAATGAAGAAATCAGAAGGAGACTGGATATGAAACCAGGCATGCAATTCATAAAAGAACAACATATTAAATGGTTTGGACACCTGACAAGAATGACCTGGTATCGCCTACCACAGAGAGCCACACAGAAAAAGTATAATGAGTACACAGCAAGAGGAAGACCACGCAAAAGATGGAGCTACGGCATTAAGAACAGCCTTACGAAAATGAATATCAGCTTACAAAGTGCCTTAAAACAAGCACACACAAGATCACTACGCCCCCTCAATAAGAAATAAATGGTGAAGAAAAGAAGGAAGAGTATTCATTTATGAGTTTTGAAGGTGGTGTACATGATGACAATATGTACATACATGTGCATGACGTGTACATGAGCAATATGTACATACATGTCATGACGTGTACATGATGAGAATATGTACATACATGTGGTGACGATGTACAGATGACAATATGTACATACATGCTGCAACGTGACTGATAGAATATGTACATACGTGCGTGACAGTGTCAGGAAGACAATATGACATACATGAGTATGCGTGTACAGGATGACAATATGTACATACATGTGCTGACGTGTACATGATGACAATATGTACATACATGTGCATGACGTATACAGGATGACAATATGTACATTTATATCTGTCGCGTAGCGTACATGCTAGAAATATCGCCTAAGAACAGGTCACTGCAGGCTCAACCGCCACATGCACAAAATAAAGCCTGCTCAGACTGCACAGTCTGCATGCCAGACAGAAACACAGACTCCAGAGCACATCCTGCAGTCATGTCCATCATACATACACCAACGAAATGAAACATGGCCTCATGAACAAAGTTTACAGACCAAGCTATGGGGAACTCTCGAAGAACTCCAACTGACATGCAGCTTCATAGAGGCAACCCATCTCATGATTTAGACGAGCATACGAAACCGAACGCAAAAAAGAAGAAGAAGAAGTACTAGAAGCAATGTGTACAATAAAGAACTATGTACATCGCTAGGATAGAAGGGTAAGTAACATCAGTGTCTAGCCAATGTGACACAGCTCTAAGGCTGTAGAGTACCTAGCTCCTGACATTACATCAGACTCGAAGCAAAGTTACATTTAGAGTGCAAGACTGCCTGGCTCATATTATTACATGTCCACCTTTAAATTGATAAAAATGTCGTTCTATGATTGGAAACATAGATCTGGAGACCAACTACGTTTTAAAGATGTTGTCCCATTGCAACTGAGATCATCTGCCTGTTATTAAAGAGTGGAGACCATGACCGTCAATAACTGTCGGCTGCTCCCACATCTTCATCCACAATCTGCTCGTATGGCTTCATGTAACTCTCATCAGGGGACTGCACGTGTACTCCACCTTTCCAGATGGTGCCAGGTAGACTAGCGGAAAGGGAAAAAATGCAATTTACCTTCTCTTTGATATAGTTCACTTTCATAATTATGTATTCTATATCGATATAAGAGAAGAACCGGGGTCTCTGTGGCTAAGTGGTTACGCCCTTGGCCTTGTGAGTCGAAGATCTCTGTGGCTAAGTGGTTACGCCCTTGACCTTGTGAGTCGAAGGTCTTGGGATTCGAATCGGACAGCACCGTTCTGTTACGCCATTTTTCAGATGCCCTAGGTTGTTGCTGGAGCTCGGTTCGTGCTGTGCAATACCGGCAGGTGGCGGCCATTTCCTTGTGAAGGTCGAGCAGTATGGGTAACCGGTGTTGCTAATCCTTCGGTTTAAACACCCTTAAACCCCTTTAAGAAAGACTGCAGTAAACTAAGTGAATGGGAAACCTTTAAAACAAAGTACTGTAGTTTTACAAAGTACAAAAACAATGACAATTTACAGCGACGTTTCGACCAAAAGGCCTTTATCAAGCACTTCTTAAATGGCATACATAAGATTTACAATTAGACAATAAATCCATAACGGTCCTAATATTCTATATTGCCATTTTGCATACAAACATATTATCTACATCTGCACATCAATTTCGCATCTTCTTCTTCTTCGAGGGTTCCATATTGACCACTTGTTAACTACTCTGTATGAGTTGTATGTGATCTAAGCCTAAGAGCGATTATACGTTTGCCAGTTATGCGCCTACCAGTAGGCCAACACATCCTATTTCTGCGATGCCTTTTATTTACTAGGGTAGCTTCCCTAGGTCCTCTATCAGTCGCCTCTTACGACATGCCTAGTAGGTCGCAGTGTTACTATTCTTTGCTTCCCTTGTGGTTCCGGCACCTCATGGGCGAATTTTACACCAATAAATAGTGCTGCACCATGCAAACAGCACACCATATATGAAACTGATGAAGCTTACATCACAGTAACTCAACACAGATGTTTACAATTTGTTTCTTAACTCACAATCCATTTACAATGATCAAATGTGGCAACATTTCATACATAGTATTCATTTTTAAACACGCAACCACTCACCAACAAGATGGCAGCCAGGAGCCTCCCACGAACGTCTGTTTCCTGAAACCATATTAAGACAGACAACCAGTACCAGTAGCACCACAAGCCTCCACTTAGAAGACCAAGACATCATGTGATGAGAAAATGTAGTTGGCACAGTCTGAGATGCTGAGAATGAAGATAATGAAGGCATCGAATACTTTCGTGATCTCTGAATTGACATGACCATCATCTGCAGAAAGACGGGTAACACTATTATGTCACTCTGTATACAAAACTTTATCCAGTGTTAAATCAAATCACAGATATCCTGATCATCTCACGTGACAACATGAAAAGTAACCAGGAGTGTACGGCACAATTAAAGAAAATACTCGCTTTTGTGGGCGTCTACATAAATATTTCAAGGGGGGGGTGGGGGGCTACGAAAAAACATATATTTGATATATTAGTTTACTAATATTAGTTAATGAATGTCAAAGCAGGCATTGAAGTGGGATGCAAAGGGTTCAAGAAAGAGGACGACCTAAGGAGACCCTGAAACCAACTTTGCTGAGAGAGGCGAGAAATATCGGTCTCAGTTCCATGGAGGAGATTGAGCGAGTTGCCCAGGATAGAGGAGTATGGAGAAATTACTTGCAGGCCCTATGTAACGTATAACGGTACGAGAGGAATTATTATTATTAATATTAGTTTACTACGCGAAAATGGAGAATACCAGATTCAGATCAGATTTCGAGCTTCATGTATAGAAATATAGAAATATTAACTTAGAAATATTTAACCCATGATAGCTAGTTTGCGACAATCAATCACCATGTTTTATTTTTTTAATTCATTTTCTAGGGAGTAGGGGGGCCTTGCAAACTCCCTTGTCTTCTTAACGTGTGAGCGCCCATGCTTTCTTTAATTAATAATTTATCGCGTTCCTGAAAAATGTCTACTTGTTTGTTGCTAAGATATATTTTTGTTTACACTTGTTAGCTGTTTTTGCTGTTTCTGCGTTTCTTGGTAGCTACCATTAGTTATATTGTTGTGAACCAAGTATATGTGGTGCGGCATACAGATATATCAAACTTGCACTCTGTGCTGTTGCATTCTGCTAGTCCTGGCTAGTCGTCTGCTTCTTCGACCACTTGTTAAACCACTCTTTGTGGTGTGTATGTAATCTGAGCCTAAGAGCGATTAGACGTTGTGCCAATTATGTGCCTACAAGTAGTCCAACGCATCCGATTTCTGCGACGCTTTTTATTTACTAGTGTAGCTTCCTTATGTTCCCTACCTCGGTCCCCTCTTACGACATGTCTGGTAGGTCGCAGTGTTCCTATTCTTTGCTTCCCTTGAGCGCCCGGAAACACACTGGCGATCCTAGCTAGGGATTTGTATTATTTCACATGCAGATTATCACATAAGTATACGATGAAATATTTCTATAACAATTTAAGTGTAAATATGGCAGGGGAGAAGATTGACAGAGTGAGAGTGTTGACACGGGGCAGAGTGTGGGTGTTGAGAAGTGACAAAGCATACATATATCACCACGAGACAACAGACATCCTACAGTCATATATACATATATCAACAACAGACATCCTACAGTCATACATATATCAACAACAGACATCCTACAGTCATACATATATCAACAACAGACATCCTACAGTCATATATATATCAACAACAGACATTCTGATGCTCGTCCATCACGGGTGATGATGGCCACACAAATTTTCATCCAAGGGAATGTAGTCATTCCCAGACATCCTACAGTGACACAGTCAGACATATATCAACAACAGACATCCTACAGTGACACAGTCAGACATATATCAACACGAAACATGACACAGCTATTCGTATATCGTCACGAGACAGTAGAAGACACACAAGAGATTATAATTTAATATCAAAACATGAATATTTAAACATAAAAATAAAAATGTACATACCTGTTCACAATAAACTATTATCGACTGGAACCAGCCAACTCAATTTCGTCAGTGAAATTCTGATCTACTCTCATTGGCTGTTTCTCAAGCCTGTGAGCTTTCCATTTGCAAAGATGGCGGGTGACAGTGTTATAGTTCCTTCGTTACTGGCATTGTAAAATGAACTCTCAGTCTCAACTAATGACTTCGCTTAAAATATAGGACTATTCTATATATATATAATATAGTGTGTGTGTTTTTTTATTATAGAGATGCGATGTGGTGTATTCCCACCTTGATTCACTTATAATCTTTTCTTCAGAGTTATTTTCATTTTCTTGTCTCATTTTATGCAGACTTCAAAGTAACATATTGTCTTTCACGACAGAGCGTATCACAATTTCGACTATGATCATAATTCACTATCTTCTTTGAACGGTCTATATCGACCATTTGTTAACCACTCTTGTATGTGATCTGAGCCTAAGAGCGATTGTACATTGTCTCTGACAAAGATCAGTTTTATTTGTGTGTCAGGGCATGCAGGTTTAAGGGGGAATGAACGCGCGGATAGGCTTGCAGGTATGACTGCTGTACAAAGCGGACAAGCAATGGACCAGGCTGATATTATAAATTCCTTAAGGGGAGAGGCCGTGAACATGATTCGGGTAATAGTGGTGAATCTACAACACTAACCAGACTGCAAGAATGCCAAGAATGAAACTCTCTCTCTCTCGTGTGCCTTTTAAACCCCTGTTGAGGCATAGGTGTATAACCAACTCATGCCAAGTCTTCCTATCTTTATCTATCGGAGCAATCCCTTCCAGTTCTGCCATATATCGTTAATCTCTGTCTCCATATCTTTTGTCCGCGTATTTCTAAGCTTCCCTCTCTTCGCTTTCCCTGCAGGTTCCAGAAAAGTGTCCTTCTTGCTATATTTCCTTCCAGCTTTCTCAAGGTGTGTTCTATCCAGCGCTGGTATATACGGATTACATACGGGCGTATCTCATTAGATGTGGGATATTTTTTCTTTTCTTTTTTCTTTCGTCCGCTTTCAACTCAGACGAAGTTTCATCTCTGAAACTGATTTTTGCGTGAAAATCCGTTTTCCAATTTCTTACAATGGCAGCAGCGTGCACATTGTAAATTACTTTACACTGCAGCCGTGTGCTCAATGTACTCGTAATTAGTATTCCCTCGCCATACAGGCAGATTTTCTCCGACTTCAGAAATACTCATGTTTCGTCCTGAGTAGAACCAGGGACTCGAACAAATGCCGGACAGTAGGCTCGAACCCGAGCTATGAGGTGTCTCACAGCTAACAGGCCGAGCTACTATCAACTCTAGGCAGTCCCCCGATGTGGGATATAATAACCCTTACTCCGTGACCAGATGCTCAAAGGGAAACTACACGAACAAGTAAGTTAAGTATCATTTTTGTTTGTTATCTTCCTTGGTTTGAAAGTGATTAATCATCGTTGGCTTTACTGATGTGTGTGCGAATAGTAACTAGCAGTTAGTAGAATACCCGGTACTCTTGGATTCGCTAGTAACAAGCACTATTGAGGAACAGGTGTAGGCACTTGACAAATGGTTAAACTTCCACTATTTGCTATGATCAATGGACAGTGAACAAGTATTAGGTTCTTCCGGAAAAAAAAAAAAAAAAAAATGATAAAACACAGTATTCGAACCACAAATCATTATTTCTTACTGCACCCATTGCTAGCCCTATATACTAGCATTTTTGAGAACACAACTAGCAACAGCACAATTAAGTTCGATGTTCAATGATCAATCTTTTTGCATATTTGGTATGTCGTTCTTTTCGGGCTGTACCAATATCGATACCCATTTCTCTCAATCTAGTCAGCGATACACCAACAATAAAAACTAAAAAACTGTTATTCACAATACATTGACATAAACAGAGAAGTGAGTCAGGCATGGGCGTCCACATACATTTTACAGGAGGGGCAAAATGAATTTTAAAATGTTTCGTTGGTAGTTTGCTATGCGAAAATGTAGAAGACCAGATTCGCATAAATTTGTTTTATAAAAAAAAAACATTTTCCGGGGAGGGGGGACTTAACACCCCTCTTTTTACCTTAACATATAGACACTCATAGAAGCAGAGATGTATCACCACACCCCCTTTCCCTAGTCAGTTTAACTACACAGAACAAATCTTCAACACTCAAGACTGTCATTAACTACACAGAAACCTCATACATCTCGAAAGACTGTCAGTTTAACTACACAGAACAAATCTTCATACACCTCGAAAGACTGTCAGTTTAACTACACAGAACAAACCTTCATACATCTCGAAAGACTGTCAGTTTAACTACACAGAACAAATCTTATACCTCGAAAACTGTCAAACTACACAGAACAAATCTTTATACATCTCGAAAGACTGCCAGGTCTTAAGATTAATGGTTATTGGTTACTAAACTGACGTCATTGCACTCCGGACAGACCCATAGGTGCTCAGTCTCCACCAACATATATCGAAGAGTATGCATGCTGATAGTTCCCGCGGCTTGCTGATTAAACACACCTCTCACTCTGCCCCTCAAGCATCCAGTTCTACTCGTACAACAAAGTAACTCCAAACTGCTTAAATCGCCGGATCGATTCAACATCTATTTTAGTGTCTTCATCCAACAGGCGTAGCGTAGTTGTTAGTGAACTCGCTTCTCAAGACTGGTGGTCTGGGTTCAACTCCAGCAGTGAGCGTGGAATTTTCCAGACCCGACGGCTCTCAGGTCGACCCAGTCTCAACTGGGTACCAGACATGCTCTGGGAAAGTAAAGGCGGCCGGCGTGATGCTGACCACATCACCCATAGTGTGCCGACGGTCAAGGAAAAATACTGGCCTAACACTGTATTGCCCTATATATCACGAGGTATAAAAAAGGGTTCCTTTACTTTTTTTTTTACTCCCATCCAACAGGCAGTCGTGAAGAGACCAAATAACGTACCCTTATCCATCTTCAATTTCCCAACAATCGATGCTGTTGATGCAAGCCTGTCCACTCTTGCATTACCGCATACACCAGCATGCCTAGGACAGTAGATCCACTTAAGCCTCTGGAGGATAGAAACTTCGATAGACGACATCCTCTCATACCGAAACCTGCCCTTTTGGATCTTGTGAAGCATCGACTGAGAGTCAGATACAACAACGGCCCCAGTAAATGCAGTATCAGAGAGCCAAAGGGGGAATAATAAATAACCTAAGATATGCAGATGCCACAGTAAAGGTAGCCGAGCATGAGCAAGAACTACAGAACTAATACACAAAATAGCAAGGAATATGGATTGGATAGTTAATATGCAGCAAACAAATACTATGGCTATCAGCAAAGAAATGGAGACGCTGGCTCAGTGCGCAGACAATGGACTGAATCACTACAAGCGTCAGGGGGACTGCCTAGAGTAGTTGATAGTAGCTCGGCCTGCTGGCTGTGAGACGCCTCATAGCTCGGGTTCGAACCTACTGTCCGGCATTTGTTCGAGTCCCCTGGTCTTACTCAGGGACGATAACGTGAGTACCTCTGAAGTCGGAGAAAATCTGCCTGTATGGCGAGGAATACTAATTACGAGTACATTGAGCACACGGCTGCCAGTGTAAAGTAATTTACAATGTGCACGCTGCTGCCATTGTAAGAAATTGGAAAAACGGATTTTCACGCAAAAATCAGTTTCAGAGATGAAACTAAGTCTGAGTTGAAAGCGGACGAAAAAAAAAAAAAAAAAAAAACTACAAGCGTCAACAATTTACAGAATAACACTTATCTTTGTTCCGGGGCACATGGGTGTCGCTAGAAAGGAGATAGCATACAGGCTGCTGGCTATGCGATCGTATCAGGGTGCCAGACAATGAATAGAGCTGATATTCTGAAAGCTCTTATAGAGTGTGGTCGCAAAGAGGATTTTCATTCAAACCAATCTAGGTCAACTACTAGATTGCAGGAGCTGGGAATGAAGATTGGAGTGGCCAGAAAAGAACAGCATAGCAGGTATATCAGTAGACTCGTCAGTCAAAATCGGACTGCTACAGTCAGTCGCTGGACGCTGTTGGAGATAATGCGAAGGAGATACATTTATATAAATTCATTGTTAGTAGCATGCAGGAAGTACAACATTGAAAATCATACACAACAAAAGACCGAGACCATGAAAATCAGCAGAACACCAAGCGAAGCAAACATACAAATAGACAACACCTGAGTATAGCAAGTTTCTGGATTCTCTCTCTTGCGATCACCACCCCGACTGATGTACCAGATCTCCCATAAATTCTATTCATGTGGAAATCTGATTCATGCAGCCTTAACATTGGTGTGTTTTACGTCACATCTTCAGCACCATTTGGAGCTCAGGTGCTTATCCTTCGGCGATGTGTCCGGTTTCAGCCAGCGTTTACTCGGTTCGCTCTCCGTTCTGTAGCCATTTAGTGTTTTTACGGTATGGGGTAGCTAGCCCCAATACCAACCTTCTTAGTCGTCTCTTACGGCATGCGTAACAGGTAACAGTGGTTCCATTCTTTACACTCCAATTTGGGCCCCAGTAACCACTCGGACGGTTTCTGGATTCAAATATTTGGGCAGCATTTTTTACAGAGGACGAAAAACTCGATAAATAGAGACAAGACGCCAAACAACAAATGCAGTGACCTACCATCTGGCACCATTTCTACAACACCCACAGATCAAGAGGAAAGTGAAAAGACAGATGATAAAAGTTTTTTTCTACCAACACTTTGTTACCAGTGCCAAACTTGGTCTTTGACAGCAACACACCACAGAACGCTCACCACGTGTGAAATGAAATGCTTGAGGAAGGTGGTGGTGGAGGTCACCAGGAAAGCTAGATAGATTACGAAATGAGGACATCAGAAGCAGAGTGGGTATAATTTCATGCACCGAATACATTGAAAGACAACAAATGCAGTAGTTTGGACATTAATAAAAATGGAATACAACCAACCACTAATAACAGCATACAATAAATAGCGATCAGGTACTTGAGCAAAGGGAAGATCAAGAAAAAGATGGACAGACAATATCAAGATCACACTAAATAAACACGGATATAACACAACAAGACGGACTCATCTGACCCTGGAACACAAATTAAAGCTCCCAAACCTACACTTAACGACATGAGTGGACAACCAATCCCATCATCACCCTGTGAAAATGCAATAGACAATAGATATGGTCACCTATGGACGTGCCCGGAGTGAAATGAAGATATTTCAAACTGAAACGGAGACATCAAAAATAAATATAAAAATTTAAGCATAAATACTGAAGCAAGTTAACAATTTATTAGTACACATTATTACAGATAATAGAATGGTTACCGGGGCCCATATTTGTGGTGTAAAGAATATAACTACTGTTACCTGCCACGCATGTCGTAAGAGGCGACTAAGAAGGTTTGGATGAAATCGGATGCACATGTCCTCTTCTTCTTCTTTTTTGCGTTCGTTCTTTACGACCAATTTTAATTACTCTTTGTGATATGTTTGATCTTTGCCAAGAACGTGTATACGTTGCACATTGGTTTGGTAGGCCCCTAAACACATAGGTTTCTACACATTTCGGACATGTGCATCCGATTTCAGCCAAACATCCTTAGTCGCCTCTTACGACATGTGTGGCAGGTAACAGTGGTTCTATTCTCTACACCCCAAATTTGGGCCCCGGTAACCACTCGGCGGCACATGTCCTAAACGTGTACAAGTCTATGCGTTTAGGGGCCTACCAAACCAATGTGCAACTTATACACGTCCTTGGCAAAGATCAAACATATCACAAAGAGTGATTAAAATTGGTTGTAAAGAACGAACGCAAAGAAGAAGATTATAGAAGATGTGTGAACATGAGAGAATTGTACATTCAGTGACATGAGTAAGTTAACATCTACTGGAATAACAAATGTGATAGAGATGAAGATTATCAGATGATATACGTGGTCACATGCGCATTAGGACAACGTCGCGCCAGGATTAGTGAGCTGGCACTAATCAAGACCCTGTCCCACCTCCTCGTGGTGACCCTGGTAACAGACATAGGTTCCGGTCTGGCTGAGAGGGCAGGGATCGAGGGAGAGCAACTCTGGTGTAGGTAGAGATGCAGAGGTAGTCACGCTGGATGGGATCCGCTCGCAACACAGACCATCGGGATCCCATAGAGACTACTAATGCTCGTCTCTCCCGGCCGATGGAAAAAGCTGGACGGATAAACATCAAGGGTGCGTCCCGAGCAGAGTCGTCGGCTCACATGGGGCGAAACTCGGAGTCCGAAGGTAGTGCCCCAAGTTGAGTTGCACGCGGCGAAACACCGAGCCCTGAGGGGGAGCCCGTACAAATAAACATATAGGATGAGAGGTGCATCAAGCGAAGAGACGTGGGCCCACATAGGGCAAAGTCAGGATACCCTATCTCAGGGGTGGGGACCCGAGTTAAGCCCAAGGCTCGAACAGCCCAGAGGCAAATGTGAGCACACGAGAACTGACGGAGTTGGTGAGGCAGGCACCAGGGCAGAGCGAGCACGCATGCGGACGATGCACGGGTCGGCCCACCGATGGGCAGACGTGCACGCGCGGGAGGCGTCGCAGGCGCGGCAGACACGAGGGTGAGTGGACCACCCAAACGTGCAGAAAACTGGAAAGCCCAGCAGAGGGTGAAGCCAGTGCGCGTTTTCGCTCGCACGGAACTACTGTTGTCTTATAGTTTGATTGGGGACAATCAAAGGCTAGCGGAGCTAACCGTACACAAAACTGGACGGAAGGCAAACCAAGTTGTCCATAAAAGGACGGGTTAGCTGGGCAGATGACGCTCATCAACCCGTGAGGCAGGTCGTCTAAGGGTCGCTACCCTGATTAAAATAGCAACCTGCTGCCTTGTAGGGTAGTAAACGCTGGTTGAAATCAGACACTTCACCGAACGATAAGCACTAGAGCTCCAATTGGTACTGAACGTTGTGACGTAAATTACGTTCTTGGCAAAGTCTGTGTATAAATCACAATTAGAATGATAAACATGGCCGAAAACGAACGAACGCGAGAGAGAGAGAGAGAGAGAGAGAGAGAGAGAGGGAGATATGCTATACATTTCACTTTTGCATGGTTCAAAAACATTGGACAATGAATGCATTTGAGATGTGCCTATACAGTAGAATAGATCGTATTTCATGGAAAGAAAAACAGGCAAATCAAGAAGTTGTAGAAAACAATCGGTAATGAAGAAAGCATTCCTACAGGAAATAAAAATCAACGAAATAAAATATTGTGGATACATAAAGAGACATGACCCATTGATTCAATAACTTAAGTGTTATGCCTGCCAGCGTGAGAAATCATGTCCCTCCACGGCTCTCTCCCCTTGGTGCAGTTAATCAGTTCTGACGTCCATCTTTTGTCGAACCACGATGTCAGACCATCTGTACACTTCTATACATCATCCTGACGGCCTTAAAGCTCTCCAGTTCTTTCTAATAGAGAACTAATCCACTTGTGTCAACTTCTGCTCTCCTTCGTCTTGCGGAACTATCTTCACTTCACCCATTGATTCTTCTTCTCTTCCACTATTTACTTCTTTATAGAAGTGTTGGGGTGAGACGTAGTGAGATCTTGTGTTAGCTTGTTTTAAGGCACTTTGTAAGCTGATATTCATTTTCGTGAGGCTGTTCTTGATGCCATCGCTCCATCTTTTGCTTGGTCTTCCTCTTGCTTTGTTCTCATTATACTTTTTCTGTGTGGCTCTCTGTGGTAGGCGATACCAGGGCATTCTGGTCATGTGTCCAAACCATTTAATCTGTTTTTCTTTTATAGATTGCATGACTGGTTTCACATCCAGTCTCCTTCTGATTTCTTCATTTCTAATTTTGTCTCTTATTGTCACACCTGCAGCTCTTCTAGGACACCTCATCTCTGTCGTTATGATTTTCCGCTCATTAGCTGCTGTTATTGGCCATGTTTGACACTGGTAACATAGTTTGGCCAGAAAATCGTTCTTATGAGATTTGCTTTAGTTGTTATCGGTATCTCCGTATGTGACAACAGTGGTGTTAACTGTCAGAGTGGTTAACTTTTGTGGAAAAAAACACCTAATCACAAAGTACTGTAGTTTTACAAATTACAAAAACAATGACAAAATACAGCAACGTTTCAACCAACAAGGCCTTTATCAAGCAAACGAACAACAGGAGTGACAAATTTTAAAAAACAAATGGACGACCAAATACAAACGTTTCTAATGAAAATCTGGGAATAAAAACGAATAACGAAATAAATGTAACACAAAAACACACATAAAAACTAGAAATAGAACGGTAAAGAAACAATGAAAAATCTAGTAAATATATAACTTGAATACATTCAACATATGCTCATATAGATTACAAGGCATGGGAAGAGAAAGTACTAAGAAGCATAGGAATGTAATACGTTGAGCCCACGTGGTCGCAAGGTACCATACAAAGAAATCAACCGATTCTCCAGAGCAAATCGACTGCGATCATCCGAGGAACATGATTGGATGGCTGTGACCTGGACATCGTGAGCTCCTAAATGGCCAGTATCATTGAAATGGGTGGCTACAGGGGTCACAGAGCATTGGCGTATGTCGAGCAAGTGTTGGGCGAATCGGTCACTGAGCCTCTTGCCTGTCTCGTCGATATAAGCCTTGTTACACCGCTTACAGATAATGGCATAGATAAGATTACGGGACTCGCATGTGAAACCATCGTCAATAAGAAACGTGGCTAAAGGAAAAGATACAGTACGCGTCTGTATCATATAAGCACACGTGTTGCAACGCCGACGGCCACACTGGACAGTGCCAAAATGAGTCTGGATATTGGACTTAAGGCGACTGTGTACCAACATATCCTCAATAGGGGGAAGACTGCAGTAAAACTTGGTAAATAGTGAAACACGTACAAACAAAGTACTATAGTTTTACAAAATACAGAAACAGTGACGATAAACAGCAACGTTTCGACCAACAAGGCCTTTATCAAGCAAACGAACAAACAGGAGTGACAAATTAAAATGAAACAAAATGGACACAACAAATATAACTATTAAATCTTACCTACTACGTCACAACGAATAGTTGCAGCAATATGGCGACGAATATCGAAATAGGGGAAGACTGCAGTAAAACTTGGTAAATAGTGAAACACGTTTGCTTGATAAAGGCCTTGTTGGTCGAAACGTTGCTGTTTATCGTCACTGTTTCTGTATTTTGTAAAACTATAGTACTTTGTTTGTACATGTTTCAACATATCCTTAAGACTTCTGTCCCGTCTGTAAGCCACCAAAGGATAGTTGGGGAAGACAGAACGAGTCTCAGGATCTGACTTAATGATAGACATATGATGGAATAAAACATTTTTCACCAGTGAACTATGGGGTGGAAAGTTAAGATAAGTTTTACTCTGTCCGAGTTAGTAGTCCTATGCTGACTGGTAAGGGCCTGCTGGCGAGTGATTTTCTGAACTCGATGCATAGCCGAGACAAGCACCCTCTCCGGGTATAGGAGATGGATTGGACATGTGATGCGCATGGAGACTGGCTCCGACACGAAAACTGCACTGAGATGGACTCCAGAGGGTAGGCGAAAGCTTGGAAGACCCAAGACGACCTGGAGGAGAACGATAGAGCAAGAACTGACAGAAATGAATCATAGCTGGAACACAATACAGAGGAAGGCCATGAACAGGGAAGAATGGTGTATGTTTGTTGCTGCCCTAAACGCCAAGGGCGTAACAGGCTAAAGAGAGAGAGAGAGAGAGTTCCGTAGGGCAAGAGCAAGCAGAAACGATAGGCCTACCAGGATTGTGGAGTTTATGAATTTTGGGGAGCATGTAAAAGGCGGGTTTGCCCAACCAGCTATCGATCACACAGAGTGATGATGCACTAGTGGGAAGGTCGTTCGTGGTAATTAAGTTCTCTAATGACTTCACGAACCTTAATATTATTAGACTGAGTGACATCAGTAGGGCTGGTTTTAAAAAACTGAGTGTCACGCAGTTGGTTATGATCTTCCTGAAGGTAAAGATCTTTGCTCCAGACGACTATAGCTTTTGTGCAACGATTGCTGATTTCGCTATCGATACTTCCATCTGCTGTGAAAATTGCTCCTAAGTATTTGGCCTCAATTGTTTGTTTATGTCTACGTTCTGGAGTTTTATTGTAAGGCTTTCTGGTTGTCTACTTATTGCCATTGTCTCTGTCTTTATTTTATTTATTTTCATGTTGTACTCCTCAGCCTTGATGTTAACTAAGCTCAAATGATTCTGGAGAGATTCTTCGTTTTCTGCAATCAGCACTTGGTCATCTGCAAATAAAAGTTCTGAAATATTACTTTCTATCTCTGTTCCTGCTTCTCTACTTATGTTGTCCATGTATGTTATAAACAGCAGTGGTGACAGCACACATCCCTGTCTAACTCCTGAGTTTACTGTGAATGTTTTTGATGTTCCGGCTTTTGTTCTTATGTAACTTTTATTTGAAATTTATAAACTCTTGCAGACCTTGATGAGATGTTTGCTGATTCCATATTTTCTTAAACAATCCCATAGTTTGTTTCTATCGATACTGTCGAAGGCCTTTTCCTGATCTATGAATGCCACACTACAGGTCTTGTTATGTTCTATTGCGTTTTCCATAGGTATTCTTCCATAAGTTTTATCACAATTAAGCAGCTCTTCAAAGTAGTTTTTCCATCTTTCTAATATTAATTTTGGCCCTAAGATAGGTTGTCCTTTTTCGTCATTTAGAATTTCTGTTGGGTTGTATTCTTCATTGTGCCTGTCTTATTCCTCTTACTTTCATGTAATATTCTCTTAGTGCTGTTCTTTCTTCTTCTACCAGCATGTTTCCAAATGTTTCCCAAGCTTTTTCTTTGTTCTTTTATTGCCCTTTGTGTTTCCCTCTGATTTGTCTGTAGATTGCGTAATTTATATCAGTTCTGATTTTAGCCAGCATGAATAGGCTTCCTTTTTGCTATTCACTATTTCTTTTATTTCTTGGTTCCACCATGCTGAAATTTACACCTCATGTTCCCTTTCTTTTGGTGCCACATATTTCTTGAGCAATCATTTTAAAGGTGTCTTTCAGGTTACTCCATTCCTCATCCACTCCTTTTGTCTTGATTGTTAGTTTTTTATAACTTTATTGTATTCTTTCTTTGAAATTGTTTCCATTTTCTGCATTCTCTATTGATCAAAGACCATATTTAAAGGGGAAACATAAGACAACGAGCAAGACCGAGACACAAGTGGGAGGGAAACATCAGGAGATTTAAAAATTGCATTCTAGCATATGCATAGTACAACGTCAAATGAACGGAAGGGGTGTGTGTGTGTGTGTTAGAGGTCCATTGCAACTAACCTTCGATACGGAGACGGCAAGCTAGATGTTATGCAAACTAAAAATTTAAAATACTCAGACGATATCACATGCGACAGGCGATGAATCACATTAAAGGCCTTTGGTCGAAACGTTGCTGTTTATCGTCACTGTTTATGTATTTTGTAAAACTGTAATACTGTGTTAACGTGTTTAGCTATTTTCAAGTTTTACTGCAGTCTCCACCTTTTCTCGATACGGAGACGGCAATGCATGGATGTTTTTGCTAAACTAACAAATATTTGAAAGTAACTAGAACGCATATCACATGCGCAGGCGGATGAATCACATTACAACCATGCAGTAAATATATTCATCATTTTGATACGTTTAAAAATTGTTTAAATAAAATACTTAATTATTTTCTACACCCGTTTAAAAATATAATTGTTAAATTATATTACACTGCAATTTTATCGCAAATGAAATTTTTTTTTTAATTTAGGGAATTGTAATAGTATTTGACCAATCATTTTTGAACAGATCATGAAAATGTATAGCCCGTATTCTGACATCATCAAGTCTTACATTAGTTTTGCAATCATCGTCGTGTTCTGTGATAAGTAACGATTCTATCGAGTTATAAATTGAATAAACCAGCATTTCTTTGTATCTAATGTTGCTGAGATAGTACCAAGATTACTTGTTGGACTGGGGTCAGGTATGTTATATATATTTTCTTATTTTAAGACTGTTAAACGAAGTTAAAGCGAGTTGTCTGATCGCCTTGCCGATGTTCATCATCATGTAGGCCTTGTTGATCTAAAATTTAAGCGGACGAGAGCTCGGGAGTTTGGTGGTATCATTATATAAAATATAATAAAATAGCTTGTCGGTGCTTTCACCCTCTTGTGCAACGTATTCTCTAAAGTTTTTTAATACCTCCACTGTCGTGTATACTGTTCACATGTCAATAGCAAATTAAGTTATTTGTGTATTTTTTGGTTGAATTATAGTTCGAATCTTGATGGAGGAAGTAGAACTATGAAAGTACTTGTAGCTTTCTATTCTAGCCAGCTGATTTGTTGGCCTTTGTTGACCTAGTTTGTAGGGACAAAATCGAGTCATACTGAAACTGGTCGAAATATTTTGTTGTTGGGACTTCATTTTCGTGGATAGTTACTTATTCTGTTTTAAAATTTCAATTTGGAAGTATAAATCAAGAAGTATAGTGGATTATTCATTTTCTTATTTCGATAGCTGGAGAGTTGATATTAGCTAAGAATCCGAAAGTCGTGCATGGCATGTCTTAACAGTTACTACAGAAAGTCACTGTGTCAAAAGACTCAAAAGTAGTTAAGTAAGTATGTATACTAACTCTTATAGGAAGATAGCTAAGTCGTGATACTGATACAGTTGATAAGATTAGAAAGACGATGCTTGGTCGAATGTATCATGAACATCATGTATTATGTATGGTATGCAACTGATGACAAAAATTAAAATGTGGACATCTTCATCTTGTTTCTCTTTCAACATGCCTGGTTATAATAATATATCATAATATATGTTATGTAGCAACATTTTTTACTTTGTGATTTGCCTACTTCTGCCACTTTTAATGTCATTTTAAATTCACATCAGTTAGCTGTGACATAAAATGTAACATCACAGTCACAGTTTACTGAAAACCAAAGTTTTGTAAGTTTTTTTTCCGTGCAAAATTCCCTAATAAATATTCATTATTGTAATGCTGCCTAGAACGAACACAGATCTTGAGATTAAAACAATAGTTATTCTTTGATCCTGGGAAACATGCATTTTTAAGTTTAAGATATTTAAATGATGAGGCATAGCCTATAGCAGTTTAGTGGCTGTATTTTATCTCTGCTATTGTTTGAAGTGGCCATTGACTGAAATATTAGAAAATGTTGCAGGGGCAAAACTTAAACTGGTATCGATTAGGTGAAAAATAGTCATTTGGATTTTGTAGATTTGCTGTGTTAACTAAAAGCTTTCAAGATTTGCAAAGAAAAAAAGTCAACTTGTCACCTATAGCATCAAAAGTTGGACTGCAGTTAAGCTATGAAATGAAATGAAAATCGTGGCATATCCCAAAGGACGTAGCATCAACCACAGTAAACAAGTGTTGATTTTCTAGGCACCACTTATACGTTCAGTAGTTTGCCATTGCTTTCTGAACGGGTGGCGCCATCGTCCTTTGTTAAAATCAACGGAAACAATTTGCAAGCAAACTGTCCTAGCGTGATTCGAACTCAGAACGTCGGGGTTAATAGAGTCACAGAGTCACTAACCCCTAAGCCACAAATAATACAGATATGCTGATCCAGAATGATAGAAATAACAGAACAGCTCACCTATTTGGGTAGCAATTTTGACTGCACAGGACACGAGATACTTAAAAAAATGTCAAATTGTGCATTATGATATATGAGAGCACCAGTGTCTTATCTTACCCCACCCCATCTTATTGGGAAAGCATAACCATTTAATCTGCAATTGCATATTCATTCACTGTTAAAATAGTTTAGATATTAGCTAACACTGCATGTCTGAAGGTTGTCTCACTATCTGCCACTGGCGGGTGCACCTGGTTCGGGTCATTCTCCCTTTCTACTGTAATAACCTTTGCAACATGCTTACAGTTATAGATGATTTATTGCTACATTTCATTTTCTAATCTAAAAAAATTGTTTCAGGCATGATGCCACCCATGGCGACTTCATCATCAAAGCGCAAGTGGTCCGATGTATTTGGGGATAATGATGTCTGTGACAAGCAGTCTATTATGGATTTGTGCGCTTCTAAGCTTCGCTATGTTAATCCTGCTCGGCCTCCACGGCGGCGAACAGAGGTGCCACTCCTCCGTAATGTTTTGATTGTTAATACAATGAAACATCTGTCTGTGGAAATGAAGACGGAGAAACCTCTAGAGTACAGCACTGAAGACCTGAGTGTTGACCCAGGTCACTTTGAAGGTCTGCCTCCTTTATCTGAGCTGCTGACTGACATCATGCTAGACCCCCAACCCAGTGATCAGCAGCAACAGGCAGCCAGCTCATTTGGCTGGACAGGCCAGGTTGGTTCAACATATTCTGGCCTGACTCCTTTAGAGCCAATCATCAGCTCCTACATGGACACCTCAGGCACAGAGATTGGGGAAGAGAAAATTGTCCATGATTTGCTGCCTTGCACAAGTGTTGTGGACATTGATCATGTACAACATTCGTGGAGTACAGCCAACAGTTCTCTCCATCATTCAGCCACATGGCAAATTTCAAACAATTCAGGTCATCAACCACCCCAATGGAATGCCACAAATGACTCTAGTGTATTAGACTGTTTCCTTTCCAGTGCCTCCCTCCAGCAGTCACCAAGTGATTCTACAGATATTCTGACAGCTGATTTAGCATTCCAGCCATCAAATGGACCCTTACCATCTTTCAGCTCACTATTTGAATCTTCCCAGAATCCATCTTTTACAGAACTGTTACAGACATCTGTATTGCCAGGCGCCTCATCACTGTGTAGCTCTACAACTTCATGTTTTTCTACATCATCATCATCATCATTCATCTCAACCGTAGCCAACAGTAGTGCCTCAGCAGATGATCTAGTTGGTAATATTAATCTAACCGAATCTGAACTGGAATTTCTAGCAATGACATTCTCCTCCAAACTGCCATTGTCATTTGAAGATCTTGTCCATGCTCTGCCCCAAACATCCTTGCTGCAGCAAACATCTCAGCCTTCACATACATTCTATGTGCCTTCCTCATTACAGAGCAGTGGTAGTTCAAATTGTGACAATGCCACAAATGCTATAAACCAATGTTCCAACTATTGTCGTAATGATCAACCACCCCCAGTTGTAGATGACAGTGGAATGGTCCGAGTGCTTGTCAATCTTTGACTTTAGCCAGTTGAGTAAACCTTATCTTCAACTCAGCCTTTGCTGCAACTTATGTATGGAACTCATCATGCATTGCCTTGTAAACATTCATGTGATGAGTATGAAGTTTGACAATGTCTTCTATTTGAAGCACAGGACATGACAAAGACTGATGCATGCAAAAATCAGATCCACTAATTATTGTTTGCTCAAAACCGTATGTTAGAATATTTTAATGGTAATGAGTACGGTACTGTAGGAAGCCTGCCCAGTGAATAGTCAATGAAGATTCAACATGATAACTTATGCATTTTTATCTTTTATAAACTGTATGCATATTAGTGCCTATGAGAGACAGCAGCAACAGCTTTGTAAACTTGGAATTGAAAATATATATAACTTTGATTTGAGTATGTTGATTTGTGAATGAAAAGAGCACAGTCAAAGTTAAAGACATCATTCTCAAGAGTGGAAACAGATCCACAATTTCTTGACTAAAACAATACAATATAACAGGATCTGAACTTAAGTCTTCAGCATAACACATTTACAAACATTCATATGTGTGCATGTTACTAGCTGCACCCTTTTAATGGATGGGTTTTATCACTTTTGTGATTGATTGTCTCAATACATTCATTTTCATTTGTGTTTATACTGATATACATTTCCTTCCAGTTATTTATGTCTTGTGCTGGAAAATACTGAGCATCTGTAGCTTAGCGGTAGTGAGCTCGATCACAACCCAAAAATACCTGGTTCAAACTCTGCTGCTGGCAATTGAAAAGCAAATTTGTTCCTGTGGATTTTTATGAACAGTAAAAATAGACAGCAATGGCAAACTACTGAGCGTGCCTAGAAAATAAATGATTTATTTACTGTGGTTGATGGAGACATCCTGTAAAGGATATACCACAATTTTCATTTCACAGTAGAATAAGAGGAATGGTGCAGTCAAGTGGTTAGGGTACTTATTTCACAGTAGAATAAGAGGAATGGTGCAGTCAAGTGGTTAGGGTACTTATTTCACAACCGAATGAGACTAGTTAATGTTTCAGTGCTAACTAGTAGAGTTTATGAAGACAAATGTTAGCAACGAAGAATACTTGCTACTTCACTGTCTCCATGTGCTAGTGACTACTGCTAAGGGGGATATGACATCCATACAGCAGCATATCCTACCGGAGTTACTTGCTATAGACCAGCCATGTATAACATTGTTGTCAAGAAATGAAACTGATAAAGCTTCTAGATTGTCATCATAGGGAATGCTAACCCAAAACAAATGCTTGTAGAAACTGGATGTACCAGGCAGTAAGGCACATAAGATGGTGCAATGACCCCTCACAATGAGAAATGGGATAACAGATTCTAGGGTTGCATCTCTGCCACGAGGCTTAGCCATGCAGAAAAAGGTGACCCACATACACCAACATCTCAGACAGATGGCGAAATTTATTAGAGAATCTGGAATCCCAATATGGTGAGAAACACAGAAGAATATGAGATTATTGTCAACAGTACAACAGATGTCCATTATTTTATATTTATATATATATAGAGATATAGAGATCAATTGTAATAAGTAACAAATGTTTTATATTATAAAAATGCTTCTTTTTTTTTCATCGTAGATATTTATGAAATGTAAAGTAAGTCACTTATTTGCTCATTGTGTTTGTATGCATGTTTATATTATTGTAAGTGTACAAACTGTATGTTCTATATCTATAATATGCTTAAGATGTTCTATAATATGTTGAGAATGACTGTTAAGGATGGGACAATTATTGTGAACTGACTGTGATTATTTTATATACATCACTGCTGATTTCTAAAATACTTCAAAGTTGTGTGACTCACTTTGTGTGTTGTTTACTTTTCATTGGTTCCATTTTGTAAATTTTTGTTTTGTTTTTTGTATCTTTGTCAGTTTTTATTTATTTTTAATTTGTCACTTGTTGAAATGAAATTTATCTGCACTTTAAATGATTTGCTGGAATACATTACAGAACATCATAAAAGAAGGCGAGAGGAAGACCATGAATAAAGATGGTTAGATGGCATAGCGGATAACAATCACCCAAGCCGCTAGAACGCGCAAGACAAAAACATAAAATCACAACACTGGGCAACAATCCAGTAACAGTGTGGTGACAAAAAAAGAAGAAGACATTTCAGTGCATATATACATTAAGTTTTCTTCCGAGATAGTTATAGCTGCAAATCTACAGCATCAAGTTAATCTTGAAGTATGTGCTATTGTGTACATTCTGTTACAAGATGGTACACAAAATCATATTGATCTCAAACATGCCCCATCATTTATGATATATAAGTTGAGGATGGTCAAGCAGTTATAGCACTCATCTTTCAATCCTGGGGATACTAGTTCAACCTCTGATACAGTTGAAACATTTATCTTTTCAGTCTAGTATTAAAAACCAAATCTGAACAGTGTGTGTGGTTACTACATCAACAAGTGCTCTATATACACAGACTAAAATCTTTATAGTGACCCTAAAACCAAGAAAAAATTACAGTTCAAAAATGTTCCGTAGCGAACAAAAGGAAGGAAGGAAAACTGTTCCGTGATATTTAGCTTAAAATCTGTTATCATTATACGGGACATGTTAATAATTCAAAACAAACAACAAAAGGTTGCACCACCAAAGAAATTTATCATAATCCTATGTAATACTTTACAGCGCATAACATTTCAAGTTTTTGTAAAGGCAAATCTTAGTTACCGAAAGTGTTCAAAACAGGAGACAGTAGCCAGAGAAAGGTATGTTTTTATTTTAAAGTTCAAAATGCTGTAAAACTTATGTTGTGATTATACAGTAGTTACCAGGGATAAAGGACAGTGTTAATAGAAAATAACATTCTCAACTAAAATTGTTGCTTGTTTTAACAAATTAAATTCAAACTTACTAGCAAAAGTATCAATGCTCAAGATATCTGGATTATTAAAGAGTCCTTAAAGTTGGAATAATATTTTAACAGGTTGTACTTTTTATTTAACATGGCTTTTATACCACCCTGTGCAAATTAATTTTCCTGGAGATAAATTGTGTACAGATGGAAATGGGAATGACCAGGAATGAAGTAAGCTGGTTAGTAAGACTGATCTGGCTGGGGGAAATTTGGTGATACCTTATGTTTTAAGAGAAGTTAAGAGAAGAAGAACTGTTCAAGACCATAAAGCTAGTCCATAATATAAACACTAATCATTTATCGGATGATATATTTCATTAAATTCTAATTCCTACACATAAAAGTTCCAGAATATAGTCTTTGTATGTTGTCACAGTTGTGTTGTAATGAAAGGAAGCTGAGATGCTTATTTTGATTGTTAAAAGGATAGTTTGTAGTTGTCAAATTTTGCTGTTGGTTACATAATGGCTGGTTCAATATTTGCAACCTCAGAGCAGCCATGCAATGACAACAGATTCCAGACTTATGCTTACATAAAGAGATTTGCAGAGGACAGCGTACAAACACGATCACTTGACTGTTGCCATTCTTTGAACTCTCTAACGTAACGAACATCAGCCTTTGTGTTATGTTAAGACTTTTGTGGGTGTCTGTGGCTTAGCGGTAGTGAACTCGATCACAACCCAAGAATGCCTTGCTGTGGGCAGTTTTGAAGCAAATTTGTCCCCATGGATTTTTATGAACTGTAAAAATAGACCTCAGTTTTCAGAAAGCAATGGCAAACTGCTGAACATATAAGTGGTGCCTGGAAAATCAACTAATCGTTTGCTGTGTTTGTTTGCGACATCCTGTAAAGGATATGCTTCGATTTTCGGAATGACTGTTTTAACATTTACAACTTTGGAACTGTCTATCACTTATGCAACTGCTATTTATCATTTCCACAATTGTAAACTTGCATTTCTCTTCATATCTGTGCCACATGTTATATACGTAGAATAATTAATTTATTATGGGGAATCTCTCATAGACTGAATATTATGTTGCTATAAATAGTTGCTTAACCTACTTTAGATGACCATTTCTGCTAGTCTAAATGTTGTTGCATTTTGTTGCCACTTGCATTTTCCAATGTTAAAAATGCAATGTTTAAAGTCTTTTGTCAGATAGAACATTTACTTGATAAAATGCTTGAATACATACATATTTTTTTAAATCAACATTACTTTACAAATGGCTGAAACACAAGCAGAAAAAATCATTTACTTTACAAATTGCTGAAACACAAGCAGAAAAAATCAACATTACTTTACAAATGGCTGAAACACATGCAGAAAAAATCAACATTACTTTACAAATGGCTGAAACACATGCAGAAAAAATCAACATTACTTTACAAATGGCTGAAACACAAGCAGAAAAAATCATTTCCTTTACAAATGGCTGAAACACACACAGAAAGAACGAATTACAATACATACGGCAGCAAAGTAATATCACATTGTATTTTATTACCCGTCTAACAAAAACTGTGTATTGAAAAGTTTAATAATTATAAGAAAAGAAATAAGAATGACCAATGATAATCTTAATAATCTTGCATTGTTGTAACATAAAAGATAGCAAGAGAACATGCTTATATATATGCTTCCATTTGTCTTGTCACAGAATCACATACAAGAAGTGACCAAATATGAAAATGGAGAGGGTAATACTGAATGTATCAAAAATAGAAATGCATGTTGATTGCACAGGACCACAAAGATATATAGATAAATATAAGTACAGCTGTATTTTAGCTTCTTCGAATGCTCCATATCGACCACTTGTCAACCACTCTGTGTGATTTGTATGTGATCTGAGCCTAAGAGCGATTGTATGCTGTGCCAGTTATGCACCTACAAGTAGGTCAGCACATCAGATTTCTACGCTACCATGTTGGAGAAATTGCAATAGACATCGGAGCACCTGTGGTCATGGCTGAATCACAGTGAAGATATTCCAACCTGATACTGCATGCTTATTTATTTGTGGGAATTTAAAAACAAAAAAAATAAGAAACCATTATCAAGTCTAATGTACTTTGCGATATCTTGAAATATGCACTATTAAAAAGATTATATATACAAATCATCAGATAGTTAGCACCGCTTGCATTGGTAGTGAGGTTTTTAGGAAAACTCATGGAAGCATATCTCCGCATATCTAAATTGGTGAATGAATGCATGATAACTTCATACACAAGTAAGTAACATTAGTCCACAAAAATTTTTATACCAATACATAAATAATATGACATAGTAACCACATTAGATCAATTATTTATTGATTTGTTATTGCATTTACGATAATATTTAAATCTCCGTTCAAGTTTGGTTATTTTCTTCTGATCTTGAAAACAGGTATAGTAGATTCCACCGACATTATGTTAAAATGAACGTCTGTTTTATGTACTAGTTTTTTTAGCTGCTGGGTTCTTTTTTGCTTATTAGTCTATAGATTTATATGTCGGTTTTGTTGAATATGCTTTAACTGACTGTGCTGAGTTGCCGATCATGTTTCAGTTGAGAACACTTACCAGTGTTGTGTAAGCTGATGTTTCGATGGAAGTTGCAGGAATTTTGTCTACCAATTCATATGTGTCATTTACATAATCGAAAAAATCCCTAACTGTTTATATCAATCCGGATGCCATAGTTGTAGGCTAGGGATTGAATTGAGTGGAATTTTTGCTGTCTCTGCGTTATGCTCCCTTGTGCTTTTTAGCATTGCGATTTATGCTGTAAGGATATTGAAAAGAAGACTGCAATCAAATCATATACTAAATGTGAAACATAAAACCATGAAGAAATGTAATTGTACCTGTTTTATAAAACTACCTTACTTTATGTTTTTATACAAGAGAGATTTATTTATGGGACAGAATTATGTACCAAATGTCACCAGTTGTCTCTCTATCAACCACATTTATTTCAAGTTGTACCCGGAATACTTAATTTGATGAACGTTCATTGTGATTTGTTCTCAAGTGATCTGGTTTATAATAACGTTGGTGACCACCATTTGTATGTTTAGCAAAATTCTGTACAGTTTGATTGTTTTTCCTGCAAACATACAATAGGCAGTACAAACCATAGATTACAGTGACATCTTAGAGCAGCTCAAGTATGTACCATTTGATTGTTTTCCCTGCAAACATACAATTATTCAATACAGAGTTTAAATTACAGTGACATCTTAAAGCAGCGTAAATATGTACAGCTTGATTGTTTTCCCTATGAACGTACAATAGACAGTACGAAGCATAGATTAGTGATACCTTAGAGCAGTTCAAATATGTACAGTTTACTCAATCAGTGCCAATTCAGTTATAAACTAGTTTTCCAGTTTGAAAATAATCCAGAAATATTCAACTTTAAATGATGCACATTTTATGATTGCTTTTTAATCTTTTAGTGACCAGTGACCTCAGAAATAACAGAGGTAGTAAAAAGCACTATTTATGAAACGCACACAAAAGCCTGTTCTAGAAATCTTTTCTTATCCTGATGCTGTGAGGCAAAACAGGATTGGAAAAATGAAGTGGCCAGTGGCTAACAATTATTAAATAAACAAATGTGTTTCTTAAAACCATAATTCCTACTAAGTTTACTTATTTTTGTCTGGTCGAGAGCTATTCGACTTTTACCGGCTTGACTAATCTGGGATTATATTGAACTGTTGTCATAAAAGTGAATAATCAGAAGATGGTTTAATTTTGTTATCAATGATCAATAAACCAACATCAGAACTGAATGATAATAACATGCATGATGAGTTGTCAACACTGAATTACATACACTTCATTTTTAATTAAATTTATTTCCTAGAGGTTATTATTGATATTTTGCATAAATAGCAACAAGCATCTGTAACTTTTAATGCTAAAGATATCATTTTCTAAATGTGCGACTAGCTGTTGGATGAAGACACTAAAATTGATGTTGAATCGATCCACCTATTTAAGCAGTTTGGAGTTACCCTTTGTGCAAGTAGAACAGGATGTCTGAGGTGAGGAGTGTGTTTAACCAGCGAACCACGGGAACCATCAGTATGCATACTCTTGTATATCTGTGGGGGGAGATTTTGCACCTATGGGTCTGCCCAGAGAGCAGTGACGTCAGTTTAGTAACCAATAATCAAATATGTTTCATTAACTCCTAGTATTCTCATACTGAAACCAAGTATTTCTCTTCTTGTTTTTGGAATACAATTGTCATTGGAAAACCAGATTACTATTCCATATATTAAAATGTGTAGAGTTGAAAGTTGTTTTTTTTTAAAAATAAATTCGCCTGCTGTAAGAAGATCTGCACAAATAATATCAAATTGATCCTGTGAATAATTTTGTTAAATAAACATTTTAGCATGAGTGACATGTAGACAATTTGTAACATCCAAATGGTTTGTCGGCGGATGTCAATTCTCTGAGTAAATAGCTATGCAAAAGGATAAAGCCTAGACCAGACTTCACAGTATGCATGTCAGACAGAAACACAGACCAGAGCAATCCTGCAGTCATGTCCATCATGACATACACCAACAAATGAAACATGACCTCATGATCGGTCAAGCAATGAAAGCTCATGGGGAACTCACAAAAAACTCCAACTGAATGCAGCCTTCATAGAGGCAATCCATTCATGGTTTAGGCTAGCACGAAACCGAAGCAAAGAAGAAGAAATAGCCATGAAACTTTAATAACTCTAAAACATTTCTGCATACATTATAGGAAAATTTGCAGGACTTATCACATATTGACTGTTTAATCTGTGATAGTCATTTATCATGAATTGCTCAGGACTATAGATACCTGTGTGTTTTTGTGTCGAATGGATATAACTTTGCTGTTACAACATTTCTTATAATGCAAATAATTAACTTGTCTCAGAGACTAGAGTTGCTGCAATGAATAATCATTTCTGCAGGTTTACTCCAGAGACAAGTACATGGAACAGTATAGGGATGTTTTCCTTGCACTGACACGGTAGTTTGTGTTGCTTAACTGATTAGCTACTGAATTCAAAACAGTTGTTGCTGAATTAAATTTAGGTTCATTTTTGCACTGCAGCTAGTACAAATTCAGCTCAGTTTAATTATTAACAGATTTTTATGAGAAATATCACTTATAAAGCAAATAAATTTTCTTCAAGATAATTTTAAAACAAAAAACTAGTGGAGCTACTCAAGTCAGAAGTCAGTTAAGGAATACAAAAAAAGCAACACTTTAGTGTGAATGCTTGACTAATGTGTTGCTTGTTCACTGCCTTTTGACAAATTAATATGAAATCCCTTGTTATAAACTGTATATTTCTGCAGAACTGTTTGCAGGGGAACAACCTTCATATGCAAATGTGTATATTTCTGTTCCCATTTAAAAGAAAATGCATAACTGACTTGGTGATATAAGATGAGGTTAAATTACAGCTGTGATTGCTGGTCACATGAACTATAAGTATTATTGTTTTACAGAAGGTGAACTTATCATTTAGTATAATGGTCTTGTGGTGCTGGTTCAATCCCGAGACCAGTTTTCATTCAGATAGAATCAGCAAAGAAAGTTTGCACAATGGACTTAGGGCACACAGGAAATATAACTATTACTGTTATTCTAGCAGGTGGTAATCATTTACATAATGGTCTTGTGGCTCTCTCCCCCATGATCCTGTCTTGTGGGTCTAACAATGAAGATTTACTTCATTGTCAGCCTGGATTTCCCATAGACTCGGCCCTCTCGCAGAAATGGCATACCTGCCAGAGTATACATACCTGTAGCTCGGTCAACAATCATAGAGTGTCTCTGGGAGAAATCAAACTAGTGAACAGAACGTCAGATTCAAATTTGAACCCATAACCTTCAGCATAGGTCAGCAAATGAGTACATTTGTGGCAAGGACTTAGCCACAGAGACCAGAATTGCTACCTTCAGCATAGGTCAGCAAATGAGTACATTTGTAGCAAGGACTTAGCCACAGAGACCAGAATTGCAACCTTCAGCATAGGTCAGCAAATGAGTACATTTGTGGCAAGGACTTAGCCACAGAGACCAGAATTGCTACCTTCAGCATAGGTCAGCAAATGAGTACATTTGTAGCAAGGACTTAGCCACAGAGACCAGAATTGCAACCTTCAGCATAGGTCAGCAAATGAGTACATTTGTGGCAAGGACTTAGCCACAGAGACCAGAATTGCTACCTTCAGCATAGGTCAGCAAATGAGTACATTTGTAGCAAGGACTTAGCCACAGAGACCAGAATTGCAACCTTCAGCATAGGTCAGCAAATGAGTACATTTGTGGCAAGGACTTAGCCACAGAGACCAGAATTGCTACCTTCAGCATAGGTCAGCAAATGAGTACATTTGTAGCAAGGACTTAGCCACAGAGACCAGAATTGCTACCTTCAGCATAGGTCAGCAAATGAGTACATTTGTGGCAAGGACTTAGCCACAGAGACCAGAATTGGTACACATTATATGGAACAAAGCAACACCTTACAAACACATGCAGATACCATTACATGGCATTTGACTGAAGGACAAGAGGACAGGCAGCACTAAATCATTGAAGAAGAATATCAGGAAACTACTGATCTATTCAAACAGTAGAACTGTCAATCCTTATTTTATGAGGAAAGTAAAAAGTACATTAACTCTTAGTGGACCAGGACAAATATGTTTTTAGAGTAAAAACCCCACTTGGTGTGGCGTTTGGTCCACAATAAGTTTATAAGAAAACTATTTCTATTTATGATTCATTCTTCTGCGTTCACACAGTATGAATTCAGGCGTAGCCAGGGCGACTAGTATGTCACTTCTGACAGATTTTTGCATGAAGGCCTACTTTCCTTTTTATCGGTGTCCTTCACCATATTGGCATGTCATCTCCAACTTCAGAGCTACTGTTAAGATCGTCAAGTTTATATCTGTGGTCAGGAAATGTATAGTCCAAACCACTTGCTGTGAGTGTACAGGAAATTCCTGGTCCACGCCTCAGAGAAACTGCGACAATGGACTACTAGGGAAGATTCTACTTAGCTATTGGATTTCCCACCGCTTTCTGCCTGTGGTGATGCCATTCCTATGTTACATTGATCTATATATGTTGTAAATGAAGATTTTTTTCTTATAATACAGTGCATGAAAATAACTGATCATTATAATCATATTCACTGTTTGAGTTTGTTGTACAGTTTTCATGAAGATAATATACTATTGCTCATGTTTCTTTGGAGAAACTTGTCTTTGGTTTGAGATATCCAACAGTGTAATTACATTCCATTAGGTTATGTCAGTGCAGGGGGGTGAGAGATACATTTTATAATCTTGTAAGAGAGCGATACAGTTTTTTAGTCTTGTAAGATGATGTGAGAGATTGAGAGTTAAAGTTTCTTATCTTGTAAGATGATGTGAGAGAGTTAAAGTTTCTTATCTTCTAAAATGATGTGAGAGATAGAGAGTTAAAGTTTCTTTTATCTTGTAAAATGATGTGAGAGATTGAGAGTTAAAGTTTCTTATCTTGTAAGATGATGTGAGAGAGAGAGAGAATTAAAGTTTCTTATCTTGTAAGATGATGTGAGAGAATTAAAGTTTCTTATCTTGTAAGATGATGTGAGAGAGAGAGAGTTAAAAGTTTTTATCTTGCAAGATGATGTGAGAGAAAGTTTATAATCTTGTAAGATGATGTGAGAGAGAGAAATAAGTTTATAATCTTGTAAGATGATGTGAGAGAGAGAGAAATAAGTTTATAATCTTGTAAGATATTGTAGATGAGAGAGAAATAAGTTTATAATCTTTAAGATGATGTAAGAAAGTTTATAATCTTGTGTAAGATGATGTAGAGAGAGAGAAATAAGTTTATAATCTTTTGTAAGATGATGTGAGAGAAAGTTTATAATCTTGTAAAAATGATGTTTGAGATGAACAATACAAAAAAAATTATATAATGACCACTGACCCTTGAGTTAATTATTTAAGATACAAATGTCATTTACAAATCAGACTATATCCAAATAATGCTGATGATACAAATAATAATGATGAACCTCAGCATGGGATTTTTTGCGATGACAAATGTCTCTTCTAAGTCCGACTCAGTCTCAGTTGGGTACAAGAACATCTCTGAGAAGTATTTCCGAACAGATGAGTTTCAGGGCTGTGAATCCCACTCGCTAACCAGATTGATTAGAGATGGGTGTCGATATCGGTACAGGCCGAGAAGAACGACATACCCAATATGCGAAGAGGTTGATTGATCAACATTGAACTGGCGTGTTGGACCGCTGGACGCTGCTGGATTTGTTGAGGCGGAGCTCCTATGGACATGTCTGGAGTGCTATAATGATAGTCCTCATATAATTAATAACTCTGGGAAGTAAAATAAGGTTCTGCATGGTGTTGGTCACATGACCCATTCATTAAAGAATAGTACATGCCTAACACAATATATCACATTGCATGAAGATATTTTTTTACTGGATACATACTAATATATAATTTTTAGCATGCATCTTTTTCTGTCTCTCTTGTTAACTGTCGTTACTGCATTACCGGTTTTGGGCGTTGTAGGACAAGATGGACACTCTCTTGTATAAACCACTTTGTGATTTGAAAGCAAGTATGTTGTACTGCTGGTTTATAGTGATATTTGCACATTGTAATTCCTCTTTTCCCCTTAGTTATTGTCCCATTTTGTTCTGTATGGTTCCGCTCTCCATAATTATGATCATACAAAAAACATCGTCCAACATATATTAAAAATTAATTTTTTTGGTACTGCCAGAGAAGGATTGTATGTGATACACTGTTGTTATAGCAACCTGGCTGGTTGCCATGGAAATGCTGCAGTGGTATCAGATCATGATTTTCTATATAGTTATTCTCAATGCTGCTCCATGTGTGCTAAATAACAGGGCAGCTCGATAACATGACTATTGTACATATTATAACTTATTACCTGATAAAATGTCTGCAAAAGCACTGATAACCACCGCTGTATCAGTGCATCGATATGTTTATTTTTCTAAGATCACTCGGGATATCAGTGATGCAAGATTGTATATTTATTTGTACATAAGAGAGAATTTTTTTCTATATGTATCTGTCATGCTGGCACATATTTCAGTATATTGAATATCACATTTAAACTTTATTGGTTTTTTTTTTCTAATTGTTACTTGAAATGTGTCTATGTGCTTGTGTGTATATATATTATTACAAGCACCAGATTCAACACAACCAAAATAATAAATAATCAACCCAGTTTCATTGTTCCAGTTTATATATAAACAAAGTCACACATATGGCCGATGAAAAGTCTTCTTCTTCTGCATTCTCACTAGATTGGGATTTCAGATTCTCTAATAACGGCTGTCTGTCTCAGATTATCAGCCACGCCATACAGTTTGTCTTGGACACTAGTGTAAGTGGGACACCTTTCTTCTCAAGTCTGCATACTGGGGGCAGTTCTGTAGGATATAATTCCTATGATTTCTGCTTCCCGTTTGTGCCAACCTCTTCCTGCAGTAAGTTTTGGCCACCCTCGTGATGGTGGGTCTGACATTCTTACCGCATGGCTAAATCTCAGAGGCAGATTGGCGACCGTAGAATCCGTTATCCCATTCCTCATTGTGAGGGGAATCGTTGCACCATGTTATGCGTCTTACTGCCTGGTGCATCTGTTTTCTGCAAGCATTTGTTTCGGTTAGCATTCCCTAGCGGACACATGCATCCGATTTCAGCCAAACCTCCTTAGTCGCCTCTTACGACATGCGTGGCAGGTAACAGTGGTGCTATTCTTTACATCCCAAATTTGGGCCCGTAACCACTGGGCGCGATGAAAAGTGAAGGACTGTCTACGGGAATTCTATTTGTGTCCCTCATTTCATTTACTTAGATCGAGTAGGGTTAATTTTCATTTAGTTGGATCGTATAGGGTTAATTTATTATCATTATTAGTTGTTTAAGTCTGTCTCAATTAGTTAGATCCTATGGGGTTAATTCAGTATCATACTTAGTTGTTCAAGACTGTTTCATTTAGTTAGATCCTATAGGGTTAATTCAGTATCATACTTAGTTGTTCAAGACTGTTTCATTTAGTTAGAAAAGTCTAATGTCCCCCAGTAGAGGTGTTACCTTTGTAGCAGATCGAGATTTCTATACTTGTTTGCTGTATCATGAAGCTATGGGAAAGTCTTGCTGTTAGAATGTTGTTGAATTTACTCCAAATGTCTTTGTATTTCTAAAGCTATAGCCATATACGTAGAAAGAATCAAGGACTTGATTGTCTTCCAGTCATCTGTGCTGTGACAAATCAATACTGATATGTACTATCAAATATATATACACCATAACCTCTTCCAGGTCAACAATGTAACAAGATTGCTGATTGGCTGAACTGAGAGTTGAGTCTAGAACTTGTCATGCGATTGGAGATGTATATTTTCTTTTGATATTGATCTGGTTGTGTGTTTATTGGTGTGGCTGAGGCTGGTGAGGATGTTGCAGTCTGGGCACATTGATTTGTTTACTGTTGGTTAGTTGGCAATCTCTCACTGGAAGTTAGTCTTTGGGTGGATTAATTATGACAATCTATTAGCAAAAAATATGAAGAACTAAATAGTAATATTGTTATTTGTTGATTCATAAAGGAAAGAAGTGTGATTGTTTTGTTTCTCTAACTTAGCAGCTTCTAATATGTTACATTATGTCATCAATATAATGACTACTCACTGTCTATTACAGCAGTACCTGACATATGACAACCAGAGAAGTAGATATCTAGTATTGGATAAGCTCTATTGAGCGTCTCAAAGAGCAATGCTACTCCGATACAGTAGATACAAAACTAAAGGCAGTATATGCAAAAGGTGGACCTCAGAAATAACAGAGGTGGTGAAAAAACACTTTATGAATAAATACACACAAAAAAAAGCCAGTTGTAGAAAACTTCTTGTCCTGATGCTATGAGACAAAACAGGATTAGAGGAAATAAAGAGAAGAAAGATCCCCTCAATCTTGTTCAGATGATTATTGTTGGAAAATGTATCAAGAAATGTATTTCTCATACTCGCTATAGATAAATGATAGAATATGTATATAATTTAACCACAATGTTATTTAGAACTTTTTCAGAAGTTCATAGACTTTGCTAATATTGTGGGAACGTGGCATCTATTAAAGTAGGTTGGTTAGACAAGGGAAGTTTGTGTGTGTTATTTGATCAGCTGTTATAAGACTATAGTAGATGTTTATTGCATTCACCAGACTGGTATTTAGTGTTACTATGTCCATAGCAAATATAACTCTTAATTTTTCTTCTTGAATTCGCCTGCTATGCATTCATGCGTAGTCAGAGTGCCTTGTTTGATGCAACCGACGGATTGTTGCGTGAATGCCTGCTTTCCTTAATATCAAGTGTCCCCACATACAGGCATGCCTTCTTCGATTTCCGAGGTCAACACTTGATGACTGGCATGCAAGAAACAGTGGATAGAGCTGAGATTTGTAAAGCAGTTCCCAAAATGTGTGTATCCCTTCTTCGAACACTCCATATTGACTACTTGCTAACCACTCTTTGTGATTTGTATGCGGTCTGAGCGTGAGAGCGAGTGTACGTTGTGCCAGTTTTGCGCCTACAAGTAGGCCAGCATATCTGATTGCTGTGATGCTTTTTTTACTAGGGTGGCTTCCCTAGGTCCTACATCACGCGCCTCTTACGACAGACATGCCTTGTAGGTCATATATAATTTTCTTCCCTTGAATCCACTTTGCCTAGTCTATAGTAGCTTGTACTCTCCAACAAAGACATATGTTAGTCCAGCAATCCACTTTGCCTAGTCTATAGTAGCTTGTACTCTCCAACAAAGACGGATGTTAGTCCAGCAATCCACTTTGCCTAGTCTATAGTAGCTTGTATTCTCCAACAAAGACATGTTAGTCCAGCAATACACTTTGCCTAGTCTATAGTAGCTTGTACTCTCCAACAAAGACATGTTAGTCCAGCAATACACTTTGCCTAGTCTATAGTAGCTTGTATTCTCCAACAAAGACATGTTAGTCCATTGTTGACGGATTTTTAAAAAAACGAAATAAATTAGCAAGAGATAATCAAGTCTGTTACCGATTTAGGGAAATATTCCTAAAACAATTTTAACTGAAGATGGGAGTGTTTGAAGTGCAACAAATTGAATCCTTGAAGCCTTCTTCTCATTCGCTGTTGTTCAATGTCTACAGAATGAGTCTGGTTCTCTGGATGTTTGTTGCTGTGTTTGTTAGTTCATCAGAGAATCCTTAAAGTAGGTGTAATCAGACTCTGCTTTGGTTGTATTCTGATAGGCAACATAGCATTGGTAACTGTGATTGTGTAGGATAAGAGGATCTATCTCCCAGTTGTGAGTATACAGGTTCAAATCCCAGCTAAGGTGTATCATGTTTTTGTATCCAAGGTACAAAATAAAATTCTTCACATTGAGTGGAGACAGTGACCTTTAAAAATCTCCAGACTATTTTTAAAAAACCTCTAGCTGCACCTCAAACCGAGCATGTAAGACAGGTGATTTTTCTTTAAGCCACTGTTTTTATCTTTCTTTCTTTTGTCCTTCTCTGCTTTTTTGCTGCTAGGCGTAGCAGGTTTAACTGATGATCGGTTTCTGAGATAATGCACGCGGTCACTTGATATTGTGAGGTATTGTGGAGTTTTAAGATGTCTGTAACTCCATCAACCCATCTTTTTCTTGGTCTGCCCTTTCCTCTTGATGATTCCATTTTCAGGTTGTACGCTCTGCAACTGGTGTATTCGGGTTCATTCTGACCAAGTGGCCAAACCATTTGAGTCTGTTTTTATGAACAGTAGTAATACTTTTTTGTTCCTAGAAAATCAACGACTTATTTACTGTGGTTGATGGCTACATCCTTTGGGATATGCCACGATTTTCATTCAGTAATACTTTTGGTACACAGTTTCTTCAATCTTCCCTGAAAGTATCATTTTATTTGAATTCACCTGAAATATCCTCATTTGCTTGAAACTATATTTTCTTCTACCTTGCATGAAACTGTCTTTATTTTCTTCTACCTTGCTTGAACTTATCCCTATTTTCTTCTACCTTGCTTGAACTTATCCTTATTTTCTTCTACCTTGCTTGAAATTATCCCTATTTTCTTCTACCTCCCCTGCAAGTATCCTTATTTTCTCCAACCTCACCTAAAAATATCCTTATTTTCTTCAACCTCGCCTAAAAATATCCTTATTTTCTCCAACCTCGCCTAAAAATATCCCTATTTTCTTCTACCTCCCCTGCAAGTATCCTTATTTTCTCCAACCTCACCTAAAAATATCCTTATTTTCTCCAACCTCACCTAAAATATCCTTATTTTCTTCAACCTCATAAAACTATCCCTATTTTCTTCTATCTTGCTTGAAATTATCCCTATTTTCTTCTACCTTGCTTGAACTTATCCCTATTTTCTTCTAACTTGCTTGAAATTATCCCTATTTTCTTCTACCTCCCCTGAAAGTATCCACAGATCCTAGATGATATTTCTACTTCCCTACAATATTTGTTTCGGTGACGTAAACATAAATTTAAAAAACAAGCAGCAAATTATTTATTATTGTTGTTATGGTTACTATCATAAACAAATGTTGATGTGAATTATGGTTGTTCAATGTCTTTACAACAAAATCTTGATGAACTTTGACATTTCTCACGTTAGAATCATGTTACTGGACCCAGCTAAATCATGTTTATTTATACTTTAGTAAACTACAATGAAATAATTACTCACTATTTTCTGATTTGTATTGAGTTTTTTTAATAAGCGATGTCTGTCAAGAATTGTATGTGAAAAATTCTTGTTTGTCAAAATTATGTTTTCGTTTTCAATTGTGATTATGCAACTGTTTTGTAAATATGAGTAGCATACAACATATGTATGTTCAGGCATTAAAGGATCTCATCTCTCGTGCCAAAAGTACCAGGTTTGCTTCCTCATGGAACCATCTAGATACATTTTCAGAGATCCCTGATCTCAGTGTAGGTGAGATTGAGTTCCTAGTCCTATCGGAGACGGACAATAAAATGTAGGTCCTGTGTTCAAGTTGAGCTCGTAAACAAACCCATGGCAGTTCATAATAGTGGAAAGTCGCTGCCCAGCAAAATTCATTAGAAAAGATTAAAAATTCCTACAAAAATATCTTTACCATCTTCAAAGGACCCTCACCGGTGATACATAGTTTGTGCACTGCAGCTGAGATCTTCCTGTGTAAGAAAGGGACCGGAGCACACATGGTTACTCACTGAAGTGCAATGGTGATGAATACAATCAATGAAATAGTCTAAATATGAAGGATTAAGTTTAGAAAACATAATAAACTAAACGTCAATGGCACTACAATCAACTAAGTGCAAGAATTCAAATATTTAGGAAGCATATTCATGGAAGACTAGACAGAGAGTTAAATAAACTAAACATCCATGTCAATGTCACTACAATCAACCAAGTGCAAGAATTCAAATATTTAGGAAGCATATTCATGGAAGACTAGACAGAGAGTTAAATAAACTAAACATCCATGTCAATGGCACTCAATCAACCATGCAAGAATTCAAATATTTAGCCAGCTATTCATAGGAAGACTAGACAAGAGTTAAATAAACTAAACATCCATGCAATGGCACTACAACCAAGTGCAAGAATTCAAATATTTGGGAAGGATATTCATGGAAGACTAGACAGAGAGATAGAGTGCAAAAGGTAAATGCTGTAACCTACCATCAAGCCCCCATTGTTAGGGCACCCAAACATCTCACTGACAGCTAATCAACAGCATTTTCATGCCTACTCTGTGTTACTAGAGCCAGACATGGACAAAGCACAGTTGCAAAAAATAACTACATGGGAAATGCAACGCCTACGAAAAGTTACCAACACTAGAAAAACAGTCATCAATATGAGAAAGAAAGTGGGGATAGAATCTTGCTTGAAACACATTTAGAACCAAAAGTGAAGTGCTTCGGTCACTTTATAAGAATGCCAACTCCACTGTATACAGTTTTCTATAATAGGAAAGAAGGCGATAGGAAGACCACGAAAAAGAGGGACTCCATCCCATAGAGGAGATTGAGCAAGTTTGCCCAGGAAAGAGCAGTATAGAGAAATTATTTGCAGGTCCCTATGTTCGGTATAACGGTATGAGAGGAACATGATGATGATGTTTTACATTATAATAATATTCATCATCAAATAGCTTGTCCTGAGCAGAACTTTGCCACCCCAACAGTCCTTTGGAATTTCTCTAATAGACTTCTGCAGCCGTCATGTTCAAACCATCTGTTACATCCTGGATCCATCTTCTCCGTGGTCTTCCTCTTCTTCTATTTGCCGGTATGCCTCCTTCCATGATGGTCTTCTCCAGCCCTTCATGTCTTTTTATATGTCCAAAATATCTCAATTTTCTCTTTCTTATTTGTAGCATCAGCCAGTTTTCTTTGATTTTGAGTTCTTTCTGGATACATCTATTTGTTCTCTTCTCTGTCCAAGATATACGAAGGACTCTTCTGTAACACTTATATTCAAACGCACATATATGTTTTTCCACTGCCTTATTAAATGCCCATGCTTCACACCCATACGTTGCCACGGGAAATATGCATGATTTTAATCAGAGGCGGTTCGTCATTAAGGGCCAGGCCCCACAAAAAAATAATGTGTAACGTGTATTTATTATTTTATCAATTCAAAAAATAACAACCCAAATCCTTGATGTTTCCAAAAATATGTGTCTGGCCCCACCAGCAAAAATAGTCCACGAGCCGCCACTGTTTTTAGTATTCTGATCTTTATTTTCAATAATATTACTAGCAATAATAATATAATTATATTAATAAGAATTGTAACAAATAAATACTTAATCCGCCTGATGTTGCCAGGGAGCAAAGAATAGTAATACTGCGACCTACAAGACATGTCGTAAGAGGTGACTAAGGTAGGGGCCTAGTGAGGCTACACTAGTAAATAAAAAGCGTCACAGAAATTGAATGTGCAGGCCTACTTGTAGGTACATAACTGGCACAAAGTACAATCGTTATTAGACTTGGATCACATACAAATCACTAGGGTACTCTTAGTGGTCCAGGTCAAACGCCATGTTTTTACAAGCCATTTATTTTTAGAATAACAAAAAAACGTCCTTTAGTGTTGGCTCCTTGTAAAAAGCGTCAACCCAAAACCACATAATGTGGCGTTTGGTCTACAAGGAGTTAACAAGTGGTCGATATATATATATATATATATTCGATCACCTTAACTGATGTACCACATTTCCCATAAATCAACATTCATGCAGCCTTAGCATTGGTGGGTTTCGTCAATCTTCAGCGCATTTGGAGCTCTGGTGCTTATCATTCGGTGATGTGTCCGGTTTCAGCCAGCGTTTACTGGGTTCGCCCAGTTAATCCCAAAACAGTTGATGTATGGCGAGCTTGAAGGGGGCAGACGTTTAGCTGGTGGACAAAAAAGTCTTAAAGACACTCTTAAAGTGTCCTGAAATGCTTGATATAGACAATACTGCTAGAATCCCTTGCGCAATATCGCCAAATGTGGCGCTGTAACAACAAAAGAGGAACCCAAATAGCTGAGAATCATCGTATTGTTGAATCACAGAGAAAACGAGCAGCGCGAAAAGACAGCACACAACACGCACATGTCTAACCTTGATCATGTATGCCCCACCTGTGGTCGGGGATTCTGTTCTAGGATTGGACTCTACAGTCACCTCCGCACACACCAGAGAGGTGCAACAGTACACGTCTGAGATTGTTGTCATCATCGCTTGCGATGGACGGCTACATCACTGGGTTCGCTCTCCGTCAGCCTTTGACTGTCCTCGGCGACCTGCAAGGCAGCAGGTTAGTTGTCGATATGGAGCGTTCGAGGAAGAAGAAAAATACTTCATCCTGACTAAACGTTTATTTACAAAATAATGTTTCAATATAATTAGTGTAAAATTTAACACAACATTTTCACTACAAGTTGAATCAGATCAATACTTGAAGAGCTAAACTACATGCACCTCTGAAGTCGGCGCGCCTGTATGGCCAGCTACACTGATAAAAAGGAAATATGCTTTCACGCAAAAATCAGCCATACCATGCGCCCTGAGTATGCCTGAAATCATAGCGGACGAGCGCAAGAAAAAGAAGACTGCAAGTTGTACAACTTGTGATTTCTGTGGAAATTCAGAATTCACTAGTTATTAAAGTTGTTTATGATTAGTGATAGCTTAAGCGGTAGTCAGTTTGATCACAACCCAAGCGTAACTGGTTTAAACTTCGCAGTGGGCAAGTTTGGAAGAAAATTCGTTCCCTTGCATTTTTACAACCTGTAAAAAATATTTCATTTTCCTGATTCTTCTTTTTTATCTTTTGTCCTTCTCTATTTTTTTGCCGTTAGACGTAGCAGATTTGTGATATCGGTTTCATGATAGCACGCTTGTCTGATATGCTGTCCTTCTGGATTTTTGGTTTGCCGTTAGGGCTAGAGTTTAATGATGATCAGTTTCCAGAAAGTGTACACTCGGTCGCTTGATTGCTGTGTCCTCTGGGTTTTTTTTTTGCCGTTAGGCGTAGCAGGTTTAACTGATAATCAGTTTCCAAGATAGTGCACGCTCGGTCGCTTGATATGCTGTGATATTGTGGAGTTTTAAGATGCATGTAACTCCATAAACGCATCTTTTTCTTGGTCTACCTCTTCCTCTTGAAGATTCCATTTTCCGGTTGTACGCTCTTGCAACTGGTGTATTCAATTTATTCTCACCAAGTGACCAAATCATTTGAGTCTGTTTTTCAATGAATCTACATGCAGGTGTTGCTCCGACTGTTCTTCTAATTTCCTCATTATATGTCTCTTATTTTCCTGATTAGTGAAGGAAATATAGAACATTTTTCTTAAAACTAATATATATATATACACGTATATATAAAATACTGAAAGTTCCAAAAAGAAACCTGTTTAGAAATGAAGATATCGGAAGGGTACACCATCAGTACGGAACACATTACATTATTTATGAAGTGCATAAAATGTCCGTTCTATAAATATCTTGTATCTGACGATATGGGACAAACAGAAGCAGTAGTATCTGACAATGACAAAACACCCCCTCTATTCGAGAAAATAAGAAGATATAGATATGTATGTGAAGCAACATAATAACAACACCCCTCCCTATTCCCCAACCCGGCAGGTGTTGTTCTGTGATCTTTCGGAAAGAAAGAGTCTCCAAGGCAGACCACTGCTTCTTCTTCTTTGCGTCCGTTCTTTACGATAAATTTTAATCACTCTTTGTGATATGTTTGATCTTTGCCAAGAACGTGTATAAGTTGCACATTGGTTTGGTAGGCCCCTAAATGCATAGACTTATAGACTTTTACACGTTTAGGACACATGCACCGATTTCAGCCCTACCCCTTAGTCGCTCTCTTACGACATTGTGAGCCGGTTACAGTGGTCTCTTCTTTACACCAAATTTGAGCCCGTAACCACTGATCACTTTCTTTAAAATTGTATCAGAACATTGCTACTCAGTACTATATTTCTAAGAACCTAGTGCTGCTATAATTCTGTATACAATGCAGACCACTACTAAGATATAAGGATGTCTGCAAGACCTCAATGCAGACCACTACTAAGATATAAGAATGTCTGCAAGACCTCAATGACGAACTTTTATATCAGCTACAACAACTGGGAAATACTAGCTGATGACCGAGTTATGTGGGAGACTACATTACGTAAAGTGTAGAATGTTTTGAAAAAAGACAGGAATGAGCTAAAAGGCAAGAGACAAACGCAAACGTTGTCACAGTAAAACACGTGTCAATTGACCATCTGTTAAGACGAAAATGGCCGGATATATATATATATATATATATATATATATATATATTTTAATATATATATATTTTGCAGCAACATAGATAAGAACAAATAACGATATAAAATTTGGAATCGACAATATACAGCGACCATTTAGGTCACCAGTAAATGTATGGAAATCAATGTTTACCCCATAAAAAGCATGAATAAGCTGCAAGCAGCTGCAGGCAAGATGGTATTTCTTACAGACTCACTGTCAGCTATACAAGCCCTGGAGGCTAAATCCACTGACAGCACAGTAAAAACCTAAAAGAGAACTTGCTCAGCTTTCAGAAAAGGCAGAAATTCACTTGCAGTGGATTCCATCTCACTGTGGCATTGCAGTCAATGAGAGTGCTGATGTCTTAGCTAAGGAGGGCAGTGCCAAAGAGCAAATTTACCAACCCTTGTCTTTTCAAGAGGTCAAAACCCTCATACAGAGAAAATCTGCAGTAGACTGGAAGACAAACACTGGATATGATTATGGAAAAGACTCCCTCAAAGACCTAAGCAGAACAGACCAGTTCATTATATCTCGACTACGTACCGGACACTGCAGACTCAACAAACACTTATACAGACTAGGAATAAGTCAAACAGCTCTCTGCCAGTGTCAGCAGGCAGAACAGACACCAGAGCATATCCTGCAAGACTGTCCTCTTCTGTGTGAGCTGAGAAGCAACATGTGGCCACACCCAGTCGACCTGAAAACTAAGCTTTGGGGAAACCTGACAGACCTGAAGCTGTCTGCCCAGTTTGTGGTCCACAGTAAATTAAGCGCATGACCAGAGATCGTTGAAGAAGAAGAAGAATTAATTTAATGAACTCAAATCAGTTCTTATGTACTGCTCTGAAACATGAAGAACGACTACCAAAAGGACAGGCTGTTTTCACTGACTAAAAGAGCTGATAGGGTGTATTGATTGATTGATTGATTGATAGGACCATCATCAGCACACTTAAATGAGTAATCATGTGTACTCCGATCTCTTTTTTTAAAAACACAGAACGATTTCAGTGACAGTGCACGAGCTGCGTGCGAAGGTCCTTGATGACATTTTGAAGATATTAAAAATTGTAGTATGATTATTTCATGTCAACTTTTCAAAACTAACTTCGCTCGAGCAGTGTCTATTCTAGTCATCTTTCAACTGCTAATGATTCTTTTCTGATCTCAACTTGAACACGGTATCTAAGTTTTATCGTCCGTCTCTGATATGACTAGGAACTTGATCTCACCTACATTTAGATCGGAGGTCTCAGTATGATATTGTGTAATTAATGTAGAGCTGATGGGAAGAGCGAATCAAAAACACTAGTGAAAGCTTAAGAAACGACACTGATGTTTGGAAAGATAAAAACCCAGCGTAGTAACAACCTCCAACGCAACATTTAAACGAATTGATCAAGGATGCATATATACACATGAGTCATACACTAGTTCCGTGAAGTAAGCTACCCGGTAGTTTACTGTTATGGGAATAACCATTACTGCAATAATTCTTTGCCTTATTTACAGCGAAAACTACGTAAAATTAGGCCAACGTTTGTGTAGAATTAAAAAAGTGACATCCAACGGGAAGAGTTACCCGGCACGAGAAAACAAGCGACACACAGACCAGATCTCACAGTTTGAGCAAACTGACGGGAACTTGACCTACATACAAACCGTACCATAACTCGAGAGAACGGTGGTTGGAGTAGTTTATACCGGATCTACGATTAGGCCGGTTTATTTTATTATTGATAATCCGCTCTTAAATTGTAGACTTCATTCGGTACATCATGATCAAGATCACATAGGCATTACAGACTACAATGTCAACACTGTAGCCAACATTGCTCTCTTTAGCATGTGACGTCCTTGTTGCTTAGGAGAGCAAGAAATGCGCGCCATTCTAGGTCATCCTCTGTATTGTTACAACTGTGATTCATTTGTTTCAGCTCTTGCATACCCCGCCTCCATGACGGTAAATGTGGGTTGAAAGGCCACCTAAGTTTTATTGTTCTCCTCCAGGTCGTTTAGGGTCCTCCGGAGTTCGTTTTCCTTCTGGTGTTCATGTCGTTGCAGTTTTCTTGATAGAGTTAGTCTTCATGCGTCACATGCCCAATATACTTCCAGCATACTTTTGATAATTGTGCTCATATTCTCTTGTTGACACTGTGTTAGTCCTTGGTTAGTGATTGATTTTGGGTTTCGAGGTCATCCTGAACCCAAAAAATAAATCTTGATGTGGTCGTTGGACTACAGGAGACCCTGATCCTTTACTTGGGGATCTAAATTACAAGTACCTGGGTAGTTGGAAGTAAGACTCACCTAAATGCAAAGAACACTTGTTATAAGGAAAGCAAATCTGCAAGCAAAAACCAGCCATGACTACGTAAACATTCATAACGAGCAAACAGACAAAAAATAATTTCTAAACTCTTAATTATGTCCTTTTCAACACAATATAAAACTAGGAAGAAAAAAATGACAATGAAATTATTTTGCAAAGAAGAGTTGGATAGTTACCGATAATGGTAGATCATCATCAAACAGCTTGTTCGGAGCAGAACTCTGCCATCCTAACATTCCTTTGGAATTTCCCTCAAAGGCTAAATGTTCCACCTCTGCAGCCGTCATGCTCAAATCATCACCCACATTCACAACCCATCTTCTCCATGGCCTACCTCTTTGCCGGTATGCCTCCTTCCATAATGGTCTTCTCCAGACCTTCATGTCTCTTTATATGTCAAAAAAATCTCTATTTTCTCTTTCTTATTTGTAGCATCAGCCAGTTTTCGTTGATTTCTTTCTGGATATATTGTTGGTTCTCTATTCTGTCCATGGTATATACAAGACTCTTCTGTAACACTTATATTTAAAAGTACACACACTGTATATGAGTATTGGTTACTAAACTGACGTCATTGCACTCCGGCAGACCCATAGGTGCTCAGTCTCCCCCCAACAGATATAGAAGAGTATGCATATTGATGGTTCCCATAGCTCACTGATTAAACAAACTCCTCACTCTGCCCCTCAGGCATCCAGTTCTACTTGTACAAAGGGTAACTCCAAACTGCTTAAATTGCTGGACCGAATCAACATCTATTTTGGTGCACAAATGTTTACCCACCGCCTTATTAATTAAATGTCCATATATAATGGGAGATAACTGCAGCAAAACTATAAAACAGCAACAACAAAATCATACAATGTACTGTAGTTTTACAAAACCTAACAATAAACTCAAGTGATGTTTTGATCAAATAGTTTTACAAAACCTAACAACAAACTCAAGTGATGTTTTGATCAAAATACTTTTATCAAGCAAGGGAAATATCTAAAACAACATTTCATGGCACAGTGGGGGAAAAGAACACCACACAGAAAACATATTCCATTCTTCATGATGAATGTGTCATCGCATCATTCTTCATGATGAGGGTGTCAATATTGGAGCAGCCCGTAAAGAACGACATACCAAATATGCAAAGAGACTGATTAATCAATATCGAACTGACATGTTAGGCCACTGGATGCTGCTGGATTTGTTGAGGTGGAGATCGGAGCACCTATGGGCATGTCCGAGTACTATGATGATAGTCCTCTAATAACTGATAACCATTCCTTGAAACTGTTATTCTTCTTCAGCATTCTCTGGTCATGCGTTTAATTTAATGTGGACCACAAACTGGGCAGTCAGCTGGTCTGTCAGGTTTCCCCACAGTTTAGTTTTCAAGTAGACTGGATGTGGCAACATTTTGTTTCTCATCTCCTACAAGAGAGACAGCCTTGCATGCAGGACATGCTCTGGTGTTTGTTCCACCTGTTGACACTGGCAGAGAGCTGTTTGACTTATTCCTAGTCTATGTAAGTGTTTGTTGGTCTGCAGTGTCCGGTACGTAGGTGAAATATAATGACCTGGCCTGTTCTGCTGAAGTCTTTGAGGAAGTCTTTTCCATAATCATATCCAGTGTTTGTCTTCCAATATATTGCAGATTTTCTCTGATGTCTTGAAATGACAGCAGTTGTAAGTTTGCTCTTTGACACTGCTTTCCTTGGTCACGATATTTGCACTCTCATTGTCTTCAATGCCACAGTGAGCTGTAGTACACTGCCGGTGTCTTCTCCTTTTTTGACAGCAGAGTAAGTTCTCTTTCTAGGTTCTGTACTATGCCGTCAGCGGATTTAGCCTCCAGGACTTGTATAACTGATAGTGAATAAGTGAGAAAAATCATCTTGCCTGCAGGTACTTGTAGCTCATTCATGTGCTGTGTTGCCATTAAAATGGCTGAGATTTATGCTGTGTAGTTGGAACACGTTATGAAAAGAAAAGGTTGGCAACCAGTCACAACCAAAGACAAAGGATTGACTTCATTGCATTGAGTTTTCCCATATGACTCGACCCCTCTACGCACAAATAGCAAGCCACCTGCCGAGAGTATTGCAGAAATCACAAACTCTGTAATTCCTGCAACAATCCTAGGATCTCTGGAAAATTGCACTTGTGAGCAAATTGTGTGACCCAGATTCGAACTCACAATCTTCAGAACACATGGCGAATGGCTTGGCCACAGAGACCCTCTTCTCCCAAATATAATTATAAATGGGAGACGAGATAGAGAAACTAGACAGCATTACACCATGGCATGGCAAAATATCACCATCAGAACTAACAGGCAGTACTAAAAACAGATGTTTGTGGGAGATATATAACCTTCTACATAAAATGGCATAGTTTATGATGTTGATATATCTATTGTTGCTGGATCTATTGACATACCCGAGTGGTTACTGGGGCCCAATTAGGGTGTAAAGTATATAACCACTGTTACCTGCCACGTATGTCGTAAGAGGCGACTAAGGAGGTTGGGCTTGAGGCTAGCTACCCCACCCCGTAAAAATCACTAGATAGCTTTAGAAACCACAATCAGGAAAATTCATAGCTTGTCACTCGAGGAAAGACCACGCAAGGAGGGAACTCATGGCAAGAAAATGGGGAAATATTGGAGAGATCTGGAAAAGATTGCTTTGGATAGGCGAGCATGGATAGCCTTGGTTGCGGACCTATGCCTCCCTAGGGGCGAAGGGTGAAGAAGAAGCTGGAGCTATGAAGTTCATGCTTTGTGCAACACTCTCTGCAAGTGGTGTGGCATTTCATTTCTAGCGAGATGGATGAAGCCATATGGGGAAACCAGGTGGAATGAAGTCAATCCTTTGCCTGCATTTTTGCTGACATCTTCCTCAGATCAGTTATGCATCAAAGTGCAATGATGATAGTCTATTGATTCAATCAATCAATATGCTTTCCACAAAACCGATAAACAGTTTGCACAAAATACTCTTTTGTGTTAGAATTTGTTTGAATATCCTGTTTATGCAATTGTCTTTGACAGAGTGGTGGCAATAGATCAGAGAGGTTATGGTGACTCTGACAAACCCCAAGGCATCAGTCAGTACAGACTTGAGCGGATGGTCAAAGATGTGAGACAGATGATACCAGCTCTTGGTAAAGTATTCATCTAGGATGTAAAACTGATGTATATGTTTCTGACTACTACCTATACTAGTACCGAATTTAACTTTGAAGATTCAAGTTAATAGGAGATTCAAGTAGGATCCTGGAAGTTGGAAACCATGATAGATGACATCCACTCAAACCACAACCTGCTACTTTAGGCCTTCCAAAGCATGGACTAGAATCTAACACAATAATGACCATGGCATGTGAAGTCTCAAAAAGCCATTGGATTATAGCAGTAACAGCCTCAACCTCCATTCTCATACTGGAAGTGGTTGTCCTGTATGATCCATTTCTGCTATGACCCTAACATGAGCGCTAGCTAAAAAAAAGCCTGACCTGATTTTTCACAGACATATCCATAAATATAATAGCCTTATCCCTTGCATTCTCTGCTACTAGTTACTTTATTGCAAAGTCGGTTTTCATATTTCAAAACTCGACATCATTCATTTTTAACACTTTCGCTGCCACCGACGACAAAAGTCGGCGAAGTACCAACTCCTTTTACTGTCGCCGGTGCCATTGACGATGTCTTTTTAAACAGGAGTATCGCTTGCCGAAAACGGGGTCTCGTGACGTACTACTTCCGTATTGTTCCGACGAGCTCTCCAAAATGACGAATCTAACACAAACGCGGTAAACGTCGGTATAAGTCCGATTTTTTGCGATTTTTCGTAAGTAAACAAAATTTTCAAAATGGACGACGTAGCTGATGAATAGTGATGTTCAAAATGACTCTTTTTCTGACTTTTTAACCAGTGATAGTGTTAAACGAACTTTGAATTTGATATGAGTTTGAACTGTGATTCACGTGACAATGTTTATAGATCGATAGCAAACATTCCCGGGGGTACAGGAGTAGATGACAGAGACCCAACGCGAAAATGACGGCATGTCGTACTGTGGATAGGTATGGGGATATCAGTTACTACAATAGCTTGTGGATTATACAAAATAGATTTCACATATAGACAGGTTAGTAGCTCATTAATATATGAACACTATTCCATAGTTTAAAAGTCCTAAGTTTATTAGTTTATTTTTACAATTTTTTAATTGTCACTCTGAAAACTGATCATGCCGAAAAATAGCGTGGCAGTGGGCCAGACTTTGTTGAAAAATGGCTGGCAGTGAAAGTGTTAAGAGTAATGATATGATTGTGAAATTTGACCATTATCTGCATTTTCCATTCTTCCTTTTTATGATAGGATTGCAACTGCAGTCACCTGTCTGATTGTTCTTTCAGTCTGAGCCATCTACAACATGCCACTATGGATTCTCATGCCCATAATATCATTAGTATTCTTGCGCATTGAATATCTCTGATCCGCAGTAACCTGCACATATACTTTGGTTTAGGCTATGGCATAACAAGAGTGTTGTGACAGAATATCAAAAATACATTTTATCTTCACATTGGGAGCATTTCTAGTTCAGGTGAGAACTATACACATACCTTCATTATGAACATGTTGTAGACTTTCACATTGTGATAGCAATATTGTGAGGATGCTAAGTTTCCACCATGGACATAACAAGTTGATGGAACAGGAAGACAGGCAGTTGCTGCTCGAGATGTGCAGTTACCAAAACTTTGAAAATTGCAAAACGAAGCTTGCTTGCATTGCTGTGTCATTTATTCAATATGATGTTTGAAAGATAGACTGCAACCAAAAGTTATCCCAAGATAGTGTGGCCTGTCACAGTGCTTGATAAAGGTGACTCCAGGTAGGTTAGACTGGAATTCTTCAAAGAGCACCACAACAGGCTTAAATTAGAGCTTTGCTTTAAATTGGCACCACAGCATACTTGATGGCTCAAATCACATAGAGTGCTTTATAAGTGGCTATTTTATAGCGGACGTAGAAGTTCAATGAAACAAACAAATCTGAAAATTGATATTTGCCACCAAATTGAAATGTTTTATCTAGATCATACAAGTAAACAGATTACCAACTTCAACATATAATGAATAAATCTTACCACTTGTGAGTAAAAGATTTGTAGGTGTTTCATGTGTAATATATTTTCAAAAAAAGTAAAGTTGGTCTTCTCTGCAGCTTCTAAGTTTTTTGTTTCCTATTCTAGGCTACAGATCATGCACATTAGTTGGACATGATTGGGGCGGGGCTGTGACTTGGGCTTTCTCTGGTTGTTATCCTAACATGGTAGAGAAAGCTGTTGTTCTTAATTGTCCACATCCCGATGTATTCCAAAGATATCTGCATTCTCACTGGTCATAATTCTGGAAATCATGGTAATTTATTTTAACTTTTGCAAGGGAAAAATGCAATGTCATGGTAAGTGATAATTGGCTTACAGACAAAATCAGGATTACTTTCCAGTTCAGACATGCCCTTGTTGATCTATCTGTTATTGGTTAGCTAGTTTAGTAAGTTCATAAGGAAAGTTAGCAAGAATGAGAACTGGCCACTACCAACTAGTACTGTTTACCTTTTGTTAAGTTAGCAAGAATGAGAACTGGCCACTACCAACTAGTACTGTTTACCCTTTGTTAGAAGTTAGCAAGAATGAGAACTGGCCACTACCAACTAGTACTGTTTACCCTTTGTTAAGTTAGCAAGAATGAGAACTGGCCACTACCAACTAGTACTGTTTACCCTTTGTTAAGTTAGCAAGAATGAGAACTGGCCATTACCAACTAGTACTGTTTACCCTTTGTTAAGTTAGCAAGAATGAGAACTGGCCACTACCAACTAGTACTGTTTACCCTTTGTTAAGTTAGCAAGAATGAGAACTGTCCACTACCAACTAGTACTGTTTACCCTTTGTTAAGTTAGCAAGAATGAGAACTGGCCACTACCAACTAGTACTGTTTACCCTTTGTTAAGTTAGCAAGAATGAGAACTGGCCACTACCAACTAGTACTGTTTACCCTTTGTTAAGTTAGCAAGAATGAGAACTGGCCACTACCAACTAGTACTGTTTACCCTTTGTTAAGTTAGCAAGAATGAGAACTGGCCACTACCAACTAGTACTGTTTACCCTTTGTTAAGTTAGCAAGAATGAGAACTGGCCACACTACAACTAGTACTGTTGTTACCTTTGTTAAGTTAGCAAGAATGAGAACTGGCCACTACCAACTAGTACTGTTTACCCTTTGTTAAGTTAGCAAGAATGAGAACTGGCCACTACCAACTAGTACTGTTTACCCTTTGTTAAGTTAGCAAGAATGAGAACTGGCCACTACCAACTAGTACTGTTTACCCTTTGTTAAGTTAGCAAGAATGAGAACTGGCCACTACCAACTAGTACTGTTTACCCTTTGTTAAGTTAGCAAGAATGAGAACTGGCCACTACCAACTAGTACTGTTTACCCTTTGTTAAGTTAGCAAGAATGAGAACTGGCCACTACCAACTAGTACTGTTTACCCTTTGTTAAGTTAGCAAGAATGAGAACTGGCCACTACCAACTAGTACTGTTTACCCTTTGTTAAGTTAGCAAGAATGAGAACTGGCCACTACCAACTAGTACTGTTTACCCTTTGTTAAGTTAGCAAGAATGAGAACTGGCCACTACCAACTAGTACTGTTTACCCTTTGTTAAGTTAGCAAGAATGAGAACTGGCCACTACCAACTAGTACTGTTTACCCTTTGTTAAGTTAGCAAGAATGAGAACTGGCCACTACCAACTAGTACTGTTTACCCTTTGTTAAGTTAGCAAGAATGAGAACTGGCCACTACCAACTAGTACTGTTTACCCTTTGTTAAGTTAGCAAGAATGAGAACTGGCCACTACCAACTAGTACTGTTTACCCTTTGTTAGTTAGCAAGAATGAGAACTGGCCACTACAACTAGTACTGTTTACCCTTTGTTAAGTTAGCAAGAATGAGAACTGGCCACTACCAACTAGTACTGTTTACCCTTTGTTAAGTTAGCAAGAATGAGAACTGGCCACTACCAACTAGTACTGTTTACCCTTTGTTAAGTTAGCAAGAATGAGAACTGGCCACTACCAACTAGTACTGTTTACCCTTTGTTAAGTTAGCAAGAATGAGAACTGGCCACTACCAACTAGTACTGTTTACCCTTTGTTAAGTTAGCAAGAATGAGAACTGGCCACTACCAACTAGTACTGTTTACCCTTTGTTAAGTTAGCAAGAATGAGAACTGGCCACTACCAACTAGTACTGTTTACCCTTGTTGTTAAAGTTGGAGCAAAGAGATGGAAGGAACTGGCCACTACCAACTAGTACTGTTTACCTTTGTTAGTTAGCAAGAATGAGAACTGGCCACTACCAACTAGTACTGTTTACCCTTTGTTAAGTTAGCAAGAATGAGAACTGGCCACTACCAACTAGTACTGTTTACCCTTTGTTAAGTTAGCAAGAATGAGAACTGGCCACTACCAACTAGTACTGTTTACCCTTTGTTAAGTTAGCAAGAATGAGAACTGGCCACTACCAACTAGTACTGTTTACCCTTTGTTAAGTTAGCAAGAATGAGAACTGGCCACTACCAACTAGTACTGTTTACCTTTTGTTAAGTTAGCAAGAATGAGAACTGGCCACTACCAACTAGTACTGTTTACCCTTTGTTAAGTTAGCAAGAATGAGAACTGGCCACTACCAACTAGTACTGTTTACCCTTTGTTAAGTTAGCAAGAATGAGAACTGGCCACTACCAACTAGTACTGTTTACCCTTTGTTAGTTAGCAAGAATGAGAACTGGCCACTACCAACTAGTACTGTTTACCCTTTGTTAAGTTAGCAAGAATGAGAACTGGCCACTACCAACTAGTACTGTTTACCCTTTGTTAAGTTAGCAAGAATGAGAACTGGCCACTACCAACTAGTACTGTTTACCCTTTGTTAAGTTAGCAAGAATGAGAACTGGCCACTACCAACTAGTACTGTTTACCCTTTGTTAAGTTAGCAAGAATGAGAACTGGCCACTACCAACTAGTACTGTTTACCCTTTGTTAAGTTAGCAAGAATGAGAACTGGCCACTACCAACTAGTACTGTTTACCCTTTGTTAAGTTAGCAAGAATGAGAACTGGCCACTACCAACTAGTACTGTTTACCCTTTGTTAAGTTAGCAAGAATGAGAACTGGCCACTACCAACTAGTACTGTTTACCCTTTGTTAAGTTAGCAAGAATGAGAACTGGCCACTACCAACTAGTACTGTTTACCCTTTGTTAAGTTAGCAAGAATGAGAACTGGCCACTACCAACTAGTACTGTTTACCCTTTGTTAAGTTAGCAAGAATGAGAACTGGCCACTACCAACTAGTACTGTTTACCCTTTGTTAAGTTAGCAAGAATGAGAACTGGCCACTACCAACTAGTACTGTTTACCCTTTGTTAAGTTAGCAAGAATGAGAACTGGCCACTACCAACTAGTACTGTTTACCCTTTGTTAAGTTAGCAAGAATGAGAACTGGCCACTACCAACTAGTACTGTTTACCCTTTGTTAAGTTAGCAAGAATGAGAACTGGCCACTACCAACTAGTACTGTTTACCCTTTGTTAAGTTAGCAAGAATGAGAACTGGCCACTACCAACTAGTACTGTTTACCCTTTGTTAAGTTAGCAAGAATGAGAACTGGCCACTACCAACTAGTACTGTTTACCCTTTGTTAAGTTAGCAAGAATGAGAACTGGCCACTACCAACTAGTACTGTTTACCCTTTGTTAAGTTAGCAAGAATGAGAACTGGCCACTACCAACTAGTACTGTTTACCCTTTGTTAAGTTAGCAAGAATGAGAACTGGCCACTACCAACTAGTACTGTTTACCCTTTGTTAAGTTAGCAAGAATGAGAACTGGCCACTACCAACTAGTACTGTTTACCCTTTGTTAAGTTAGCAAGAATGAGAACTGGCCACTACCAACTAGTACTGTTTACCCTTTGTTAAGTTAGCAAGAATGAGAACTGGCCACTACCAACTAGTACTGTTTACCCTTTGTTAAGTTAGCAAGAATGAGAACTGGCCACTACCAACTAGTACTGTTTACCCTTTGTTAAGTTAGCAAGAATGAGAACTGGCCACTACCAACTAGTACTGTTTACCCTTTGTTAAGTTAGCAAGAATGAGAACTGGCCACTACCAACTAGTACTGTTTACCCTTTGTTAAGTTAGCAAGAATGAGAACTGGCCACTACCAACTAGTACTGTTTACCCTTTGTTAAGTTAGCAAGAATGAGAACTGGCCACTACCAACTAGTACTGTTTACCCTTTGTTAAGTTAGCAAGAATGAGAACTGGCCACTACCAACTAGTACTGTTTACCTTTTGTTAAGTTAGCAAGAATGAGAACTGGCCACTACCAACTAGTACTGTTTACCCTTTGTTAGTTAGCAAGAATGAGAACTGGCCACTACCAACTAGTACTGTTTACCCTTTGTTAAGTTAGCAAGATGAGAACTCCATACAACTAGTACTGTTTCCCTTTTTATAGCAGAATGAGAACTGGCACTACCAACAGTACTGTTTACCTTGTTAAGTTTAGCAAGATAGAATGGTCCTAGTCTGTTTCCTTTGTTGTTAGCAAGAAGAGACTGGCCACCTAACTAGTACTGTTTACTGTGTTCAAATGAACGACTACACTATATTTTACCCTTTGTTGTTCAAGAATGAAACTGCCATACAACTCAGATTTCTGTTGTTACAGTGGACTGGCCCACACTAGACTGTTTCCCTTTGTTAAGTTAGCAGTAATGACTGGCTACAACTAGTATTGTTTACCCTTTGTTCTTAGCAAGAATGGAACTGGCATACCAACAGATGTACCATTGTGTTAGCAAGAATGACATGCCTCCAATAGTACTGTTTACCCTTTGTTTTAAATGTAAATGTTCTACTACTCAACTAGTACTGTTTACGCCTTTGAAGTTAGCAGAATTAAGAACTGGCCATACAACTAGTACTTTTCTTGTAGAGTTAGAATGAAACTGGCACTACCAACTAGTATGTTTACCTTGTTGTTCAAGAATAGCTGGCTACCACTAGTACTTTTCCATTGCTAGTTAGCATAGATGAGAACTGCCATACAACTAGTATGTTTACCTTTTTTTACAGAATGAGAACTGGCCATTACCAACTAGTACTGTTTCCCTTTGTTAAGTTGCAAGAATGAGAACTGGCCACTACCAACTAGTACTGTTTACCCTTTGTTTAGTTAGCAAGAATGAGAACTGGCCACTACCAACTAGTACTGTCACCTTTGTTAAGTGTAGTAAGAATGAAAAACTGGCCACTTACCAACTAGTACTGTTTACCTTTGTTAAGTTACAAGAATGAGAACTGGCCTTACCTAAATAGTACAGTCTTCCCTTTGTTAAGTTAGCAAGTTGAGAACTGGGACTACCAACTTTAATACTGTTTACCCTTTGTTACAGTTAGCAAGAATGAGAACTGTGACCATACCAACTAGTACTGTTTACCCTTGTTAAGTTAGCAAGAATGTGCTTTGCAATACTCTGACAGGTGGCTTGTCATTTCTGCGAGAGGGATCGAGCCATATGGGGTCAAACCTGGTGCAATGAAGTCAATCCTTCAGCTTTAAAACCCTTTTTAAAACTGTAAAGTTTCTAACACTTCATACGTGTATGGCTCTTGTGCTATGGCAGTTTCTTTACTTTTCAAAGTTACAAGTATGACAGAGATCAGATATAATAATACAAATGTAGATATAAAACTAGAACATATATCTCTTGTCTTGTAGTATGTCCTTTACAGAATGTCACTCTCATCATAGCTCACATGAAAGACTCTCAATCTCTTAATTATTTATCGAGCCTCTTCCATTGTTGTTTTCAAGATTTCCTAGTGTTGTGTTGCCACTGTATCTTCATTGCCTGCAGTCTTACATGATAGAAACTATGTCCTTCATTAACAGTAACAGTAGCAAGTAATAGTGGTTCTATTCTTTACACCCCAAATTTAGGCCCCGGTAACTACTCGGGCGAAACTTTCTATTAAACAACACTTCCTTATTTTTATCTTGTATTTGTTTGTTATATAAAGTTTGAAATTGGATATAGTAACATGGAATTCTGATTTGTCATTATTCAGGTACATGTTTTTCTTTCTGTTACCAATCTTGCCTGAGATATATATTGGTCTAAGTGGCTTGAAGTTCTTTGACATCATTTTCTTGGGCAAGAAAGGTGGAGTTTTGACAGGTGCAACAACACAAGAAGATGTGGAAGCATACATATACTTATTCCAGACATTTAGTAAGTTTTTATATTTTATTTTATAATTAAGGGTTTACTATTTTCAGAATTATATGGGTTATTTAAAACTTATTTTAGCCTGTACCTGAAGTTATAGAATTACAGTCTTCCAATTTGTCTGAAGATGTATGTGTCTGGGGTTCGATTCCATAGTTGGGATGGCATTTTTTTCAGCTGTAATGACTCTCATGTCGACCCAGACTCAGTTGGATACCAGAAAAATACTGAGAAGTAAAGGCAGATGCATAATGTTGACCATATACCCATTGTGTGCCATTGTTAAAAGAAATACGGAGTTAACACTTTATTCCCCAATATACCTCATGGTATGAAGAAAACAGGTTCTGCTAGCAAAATTAGAATTGTTATATTTCATTCTGGTTTTCTATTCAAAAGAAAATTGTTAAGTACAGTAGATTCTTAGTTAACCAGCAAAACAAAATTGTTAAGTACAGTAGGTTCTTAGTTAACCAGCAAAACAAAATTGTTAAGTACAGTAGATTCTTAGTTAACCAGCAAAACAAAATTGTTAAGTACAGTAGATTCTTAGTTAACCAGCAAAACAAAATTGTTAAGTACAGTAGATTCTTAGTTAATCAGCAAAACAAAATTGTTAAGTACAGTAGGTTCTTAGTTAATCAGCAAAACAAAATTGTTAAATACAGTAGATTCTTAGTTAACCAGCACTCATGGCGATTGGTAGATTGCGAATAAATACAATTTTTGTTGTGTGGGTGTACTTTTAAAAGAGACCTAACTATTACTATCCACGTGTGGTTTCTGGAGTAGCGAAGGATAGAACCACTGTCTCCTCATGTGTGTCATAAATGTATTGGGTCGGCAACACTATACTGTAAAAAAAAGAACAGCTACAGAGACAGAAAAGACTCAAACTGCTCATGAAGATCCGGATGCAATATTAGGATTGAATTAAGTGGAACTTTTTTTTGTCTCTACCTTATGGGCCCTTGGGCGCAATGAGGACTGATAGATAACTATAGTTCATTCCAAAATTCGTGATCATCTTTACCGACCGATATAAAATCATCCACTTGACAGAAATTCCTTATTTTTATATTTTTAGATAGGTAACAGTGACGATGTTCCAAAAGTATTTTTGCCCACCCAAAACTTTAGTTATGTAAGATTTGAATTATATGTTATTACTAATTTAACAGCGATGTTGATTTGGTATGATTTTAGAATGTTAACAGTACGAAAGTGAAGTATTGACGTCAAGATGCCAATGTGCAATTCAGCAGTAGTTAAAATCGGGAATCTCGTGAAATTAATCATTTCACACTGTATGTGAAAGATTGTCATTGGCGTGTCATAAACCATTTATTTGCATTACTTGAAGCGGAAGGTACTATTTTATATTAGAAATGAGTTTGAAGTGTAAATTCACTACCATGCAGAAGGTGACTGCACAACTGTATAGCTACTTCTTCAGAGAAGCCAGACGTGGTGGTTTATATCACAACTTACAAGACCCGAAGAGGAGAACAGAACATGCTCTTGGTATAAGTAGAATGTCATTTTGCCGTTGGATAGAACAGGACTGTAGTAATGAACGTAAGGAACACAGAAAAGGCCGGAAATGGAAAACTGACGATTTCGATAAAGATGTTATTGTGAGAGAGATTCATAAAATGTTTAAGGCCAATGATGTGGTTACACTACGTAAATTGAAATCACATCTGCGAATTCAATGTGATATTGATATATCTAAAACCGCCTTATGGAGAGTTGTTATGTGCAGCGGTTTCACTTTTCGGAAATCTAGTACAGGTCGGAATATAGTTTGTGAGAAAACGCATCTGATAGCTGCACGATGCAAATATCTGCGGGAGATACGGAAGCGTAGGACGGAAGGTTACGATATTGTATATCTGGACGAATCGTGGGTAAATGCTCACCATGCGTTTTATAAAGAATGACATTCACTAGACGGAACTAAGAAAAGGGAAATTCCAAGCAGCATGGGGCAACGCATTGTGATAGGTCATGCAGGCAGCAAAGCAAATGGTCTTGTCAGTGGCGCAGAACTTCTTTTCCAAGCACTGTCTACAGATGGTAGGGACTACCACACCGAAATGAACGGACTTATTTTCAGGGATTGGTTAGCGAACACACTTCTGCCTGCTCTGGATAGGCCGTCGTGTATTGTAATGGACAATGCCTCCTATCATAATGTAGTGGCGCATGCAGACAAAATTCCCACCTCATCAAGCACAAAACAAGACATCATGGCGTGGCTTGCAAAAGAAAATATATCGTTTTGTTGCACCAATTTCAAAACTGAGTCGTTGCAACTGGTGAGACAGACTAAGAAGTCAAAGATTTTTATAATCAATAAAGTCATTCCTGAGCACGGCCACACTTCTCTTCGATTACCACCTTACCATTCACATCCATCTCAATCCCATTGAACTTTGTGTGGGCTGCAGTCAAAGGTCAAGTTGCAGCAGTAAACAACTTTCAAACTTTGTGATGTAAAAGTCCTAACATGTGATGCCCTCGCAAAAATAGATATAGAATACTGGAACAAATGTGAAGAGCATGTGCTCCAAGAAGAAGAGGCATATTGGCAACGAGATGGTTTGTATTTTCTCCAGCCCGCAGCAGTAGTCAATCTCTTCGACTCTTCAGACTCCGAATCTAATAGCTAACATCCCATTTGCTTTCACCTTCACCAATTGCCTCACAATACCAGGGACTGGCAACAACTACCAAAGGTACGTCAATTTGATCGCCAACGATAATATCAACATAAAAAACACTCATGAAGAAAAAGCTAACTATGTCACATTGCTTTTTATAATATGTAATAGGGTTACGCCTTTGCAAACATTCGCCACCATTTGTGTATTACTGTAAATTCTAAACTTTGATTATCATTTTGTTGTGCTTATGCAAAATTATATAACAAAAACATTTTTTGCATCAACTAAGCTACCTACCAATTAGTTAAACATGGATTCATAACGTCGTGAGGTATATAAGACTGCATGCAAAAATTACTTGTATCCATCAGATAGATTTCGTACAAATTAAACCTTAGTGTGATCACGAATTTTGAAACGAACTATAATACTATAGCCCATACTATACCACAAACTCGTAATGATAAAAAATCAGAAAACCCAATTATGTTGCAAAATGAAATCATAGAGGAAGTTCAGTAATTAAGTATACATGCAAAGTACAGTATTGCAGGAGGGTGATTCAAAAAAGAGCATCATTAGAAAAATCAAGAAGGCAAATCAAAATTTGGCCATGCTCGTCACAATCTGAAATGCCAAGAGATTAAATCTTCAAACAAAACTTCAAATATATAGAAGCAGTGTCCTGGAAGTGGTATTAAACTATAGTGAGCGCTGAAAAATGACCCATATTATACCTAAGTTGGAGACATTCCAAAACGAATGTTAAAGAAGTATCCTGCAAATGTTCTGATCAAATACTACAGCAAATGAAGAACTTTTAAAACAAACTGTGCATCATTGGAGACCATTATTAAAAGATGAAGATGGAGACATATTGGGTATGTATGTTGTATGCCCGTAGGATTATTTGCTAAGACAGCTCACTGATGCTAAGACAGCTCACTGATGCTAAGACAGCTCACTGATGGATAGCAGATGAGAAAACAAGGCAGATGGAGACATATTGGGTATTTATGTTGTATGCCCGTAGAATTATTTGCTAAGACAGCTCACTGATGGATAGCAGATGAGAAAACAAGGCCTGGAAGTTCAAAGAAAACATGGAGAAGAACTGGAAAGAGAGTTGAAAGATTATGGTCTGATGTGCGAAACAATTAGTAAAAAAGGTGACAGAACAGCAGCAATGGAAAGCTCTTGTCGAAGCCTTATATGTCAAATGGTACATGAAGAGAACAGAAGTATATACTACAAACTGTGTATTGAATTTATATTAATATTGAAATAAAGTAATCGCCTGAGTGGTTACCGGGGCCCAAATTTGGGGTGTTAAGAATAGAATCACTGTTACCTGCCACGCATGTCGTAAGAGGCGACTAAGGAGGTTTGGCTGAAATCGGATGGATGTGTCCTAAACGTGTAGAAGTCTATACGTTTAGGGCCTACCAAACCAATGTGCAACATATACACGTTCTTGGCAAAGATCAAACATATCACAAAGAGTGATTAAAATTGGTCGTAAAGAACGAACGCAAAGAAGAAGAAGAAATAAAGTAATTAGAGCAAATTATTGCAAATAAAAACAAGCTTCACTTAAGGTAACAGTTTTACAGTATTATAAAAACAGCTTTTTTGAATGCAGTGTGCATCTTATTTTAATGACAATCATATTTTCAACTTAATAAACTTCATAACATTTTTTTTAACTTTAAGTAACTTTAGAGAAAAACATCCCATGCATACAAACACACTTAAAACTGTTACAACAGAGGAAGACAGTTTACTGAAAGACATCAGTTCAGATTATAATCTTATGATAATGTTATAGATGAGACTGCAGTAAAACTATTTGATTGGCGAAACACGTTATAACAAAGTACTGTACTTTTACAAATTACAAAAACAAAGATCACGGATCAAAGATCAAAGATTCAAAATCAATTAAATAAATAGCTTGAATACATGCAACAAAATGCACATATAGATTACATGGCATGAGATGAGAAAGTACTAAGAAGCATAGGAATGTAATACATTGAGCCTACATTGTCGCAAGGTACCATACAATGAAATCAACCGATTCTCCAGAGCAAATTGACTGCGATCATCCGAGGCCCAAATGATCAGATGGCTATGACGTGGACATCGTGAGCTCCTAAATGGCCAGTATCATTGAAATGGGTGGCTACAGGGGTCACAGAGCATTGGTGTATGTCGTGCAAGTGTTGGGCAAATCGGTCACTGAGCCTCTTGCCTGTCTCTCTGATATAAGCCTTGTTACACCACTTACAGATAATGGCATAGATGATAAGTAGCGGGAACAGAAGAATAAAAAGTTATTTTACTTAATTGTTATTTAAAGTACTGTGAAAATTTGTTTTGTTGCTTGAGTTCTCGTTAGTTGAGAGTCTACTGTGCATAATTTTAGTTTTATTTCTGAGTTTTGGGGTTATCTCTCAAATTATTTTGTACTGAATAATAATCTAGTTTATAAAATATTGAGTTTCTAATATATGTTAAATATAGTTTGTATAAGATACACAAATCTGACTAATTTAGAGTGAATCTTACACAGATTCCAGAACAGGCCCAATCAACTACATTCGTGCTGGAATGATCTACGGTACAAATATACAAAGAGTCACCAAACCTATGTTTTGGTGGAAGGGGTTTGACATTGCCATTGAGAAAGGTCAGGCAGAGTTGTGCAAGGAGTATGCAGGCAACTTGTCCGTCAAATACATCGAAAATGCCAGTCACTGGGTTCAGATGGATGAACCAGAACAGGTTAAAAACATTAAAGAGTTCTTGTCAAATTGAAAAGCATTTCATACTAATTTAAAGGTCAGCATTGAACATAACTGTTTCCCAGCATTGACTTTCATCAACTTAACTTTTAATATTGTGTTGTCAGATTTTGGATAGATAAAACATTGTATTGTTGATGCTGCAATTCTGTATTTATAATGTTATTCAGACTAGGAAAAATTACTAGAACGAATTCTACACTAGGAAAAATAACTATAGTCTGTTTACAAATGTTTGCTCTCAGTCAAGTTCAATTTTCTCAAAAAGTAGGCTATCTGTTGTATTGATTTGAAATTTTGCATACAATTATATTTACATGCCCAAAGGAATATGTCGTTGACAGGTCGAAATGCAGCTCAGATTTTGCATATCGGCGAATTTCTTTGATGTTTTGCAAAAACTTTAGCAAAGCTATGCAAAAGAACTAATTTTAAAGTGAGACACTTCATATAGGTTAAGGATGTCTCAAGGTGGATATATAGTGATTTCATATTCATTCATATAGTGATGGGTGCCATGTATATAATTAACATAGACATATAATTAGCATAGACATATGGAAGAATTATAAAATAGAAAATGACTGGAGTATGACAATAATATATTTCTAACATTATTCTGTGTCGGACGAGTCCAGTAGATTGATGACTGTTCTAGGTTGAATTAAATGCAAACAATCCTTTCTCCAATATTCATCTTCTTTCAAGACATGGTCCTCACATTTTATCCAGTAAGCTTTATCAACATTTGATAGCGCAGCGTGGTTTAGTATCTTGACGTCAGACAATTTGAATGTAGTATTTTCAGCTGCCACTTGTCCTTTAATTTTAGCCCACACAAGTTCTATTGGGTTTAAATGTAAATGGTACGGTGGAAGTCTCAAACACCTATGGCCATGCCTCATCAATTTTGTCAATTTGAAACTGACTTTGTGTCTGTTTTTACAAGGGACAACAATTCTGGTTTGAAGTAAGTTTCATTGAACGGAATATTTTTTCTGATGAGCCACATCTTTATTGTGTCTTTGTGCCGATGTCGTAGGTATTTTGTCTTTTGTGGATAAAATTTGTGATATGATGCATTGTCCATTATGAGACAAGATGGTTTTTCAAAGATGGAAGAACTGTTTTCTCGACCCAAATTTTCTAAATATTTGGCCATTCATCTCTGCGTGATAATCCCTATTGTCTGTAGACTTTGAAACGAAAACTAGTTCAGCATTCTGCAATAATTATGTCTACTACCACCGGGGGCCCGGGACTAAACGTTGTCCTTACCACTTGGTACATATCGCTTATCCTTCCATCTACTGACTGCCATTCCTTTGCATTGGCATGATGTGCATTGATCCGTTTCATCCAAATACACAATATCATAACTTTCTCTGCGCATTTCTCTTTAACTTCAGTAGGTACTTGCTTCTCATGATTTCTTAAACGTGCTCGCAAAAAATATTTCTTCCACTGTATACTTTCTAAAGGTGAAGCCTAATGTCCTTATAACTTTCTACAACATACATTTAGATAACTCCCAAAGTCATTGTTCTTCCTTAAACAAGTCTGCAGCTTTTTTACAGTCACTGTTTCTTTGCAATCCAACATTTTCACAATTGCTCGTCGTATAACCTCCTTGTCAAAGTTATCTACAATTGACTTTCTACCGGCTATTTACTTATTGTTTGAAGGGTTTATTCTTGATTCATGCATCCATTGACGAAATGAACGTTTACACAAACCCAAAGCATGCACTGTTCTCTTTTCAGGGTTTAAAATAGATTGATAAATAGAGTGATAGATTATTTTGAGCCAGGGTCCCACACTTTCCCTCCCATTGTTTATTCTTTGCTCTTTAACAATAATCTTTTATCGCCGTGCATTTTGAGCGTTATGATCTTGGTAATCGACTCAGCAAATCGTGAACTTAGAAAGAGGGCTCATGAAATGACTTTACAATATGAAATAAGAAATAGACGGAAATTGAAAAAAATATCAAACCCTATGGCTTGCAGCCTAAGTAGTCACAGAAGAGATTCTAAGCATGATATCATAAAGAGATAAAGTAATGAACACATCTCATCAATATGAAATGTTAGACAAATAAATAAGCAAAACGTGCAGATACACAAAGGTGAAGTGGTTAGAAACAAAATGCAAGAAAGTAGTAGATCATTCAGTAAATCACAAGACATGAGAGAAACACATACAAACAAAAATGTTGCAAACATTGAAAACTAGAACATTGAAAACTAGAACAGTGAAAACTAGAATAGTGAAAACTAGAACAGTGAAAACTAGAACAGTGAAAACTAGAACAGTGAAAACTAGAACAGTGAAAAAAAGAATATTGAAAACTAAATCAGTAAAACTAAGAACTACAAGAACTAGTAGACAAACTAAACAAATAATATCAAGAAATATAGGTTAGATATTAACATCAAGAGAACGAATTATGGTCATGTCAAGATCTACTATACTCTAGGTACCTGACCAAATGTGTTCAAGTCAATATGATCATCATGTCCGGAGCCCCTGCACGTTCACAATTAGTGCCAGTCCTTAGAAAGTTGCAAGTATTGTTTATTTATCCTGAGATCTAGTCAGTATTACTCTTGACTAGTGACTATTATTTTTAACCACAAAATGTGTGTGCGTGTATAATATCAAAAACACATACAATTGTACAGATGGACAACCTAGTAATATTTTTCAAGCAAAAACCCCACACTTGATGGTACCATATCTACTGACATACTGTATTATTTTGTCAAATCTGAACGGTCATATAAGAGATCGTCAGAGCATACTCATGCCTATATCGGCTGACGGTGATCTCTTCAGGTTCAGCACTGTCTTGCTAGGTAATATTTTACCCATGTTTTCTCTGTAAAGCAGTTATGCAATTTCTGGCCTAGATCCATTAACTGTTGGTATATGCATACTAGAAAACCTCGACAGCATAGTGATTAGTACGCTTGCTTGGTAGGATAGTAGTCCAGGGTTCAAATCCAGAGTTGAATCAGGTTTCTCAGATTAACCAAGCGCCAGTTTGTTCTTCTTCTTCTCCGTTCTCACTAGATTGAGATTTCGGATTCTCTAATAAAGGCAACCGTCTGTTTCAGATTATCAGCCACGCCATACAGTTTGTCTTGGACGCTAGTGTAAATGGGCCACCTCTTTCTTCTCAAGTCTGCATACTGGGGACAGTTCTGTAGGATATAATTCCTATGATTTCTGCTTCCCCGTTTGTGCCGACCTCTTCCCGCAGTAAGTTTTGGCCACCCTTGTGATGGTAGATCTGATATTCTTACTGCGTGGCTAAATCTCCAAGGCAGATTGGCGACCGTAGAATCCGTTATCCCATTCCACATTGTGAGGGGTCGTTGCACCATGTAATGCGCCTTATGGCCTGGTGCATCCATTTCTGCAAGCATTTGTTTCGGGTTAGCATTCCCTAGCGGACACATGTATCCGATTTCAGCTAAACCTCCTTAGCCGCCTCTTACGACATGCATGGCAGGTAACAGTGATTCTATTCTTTACACCCCAAATTTGGGCCCCGGTAACCACTGGGGCGAAGCGCCAGTTTAATACCAAACAAAACACTCACAAATAAAGAAAGCCAGTGTTTATTGTTTAGGTTCAAGATATCGTGTGGGAAGGGGCGGAGCGGAGGGCACGGGTCTGACAGAATGGCTTGTCAGGTGGCATGCCGTATTTTGGGAGTTAATGAATTAAATAACTGAGATTTATCTTTCAAAAAAGTACAGTTTAATATTCATGTTTAATAATATTTTCTTGACATATAAATCATAAAGAAATTATAAAAACAATTAATGTACAACTATCGTGGAAGACAAAGATATTGTAACTGAGAAACATCGATTAAGAAACAGAAATAGAATAACAATGATGACGGGCACGCATCATAGCTAAGAAAAATTGAAATTGATTTTGTCCATGTAGATGATCAACAGCATTTTCATATCTACTTTGTGTTACCAGAGTCAAACATGGACAATGAACAAAGCACAGTTGCCAAAAATAACTACATGTGAAATGTGGTACCTGCGAAAAGTTACTAACTCAAGAAAAAGCAGTCATCAACATCAGCATAAGAAAAAAAGTTGGCTTAGAACCATGTTTGAATTACATAGAGAAACAAAGAAGGAAGCAGTTTCGTCCCTTTATAAGAATGCATCCAAACTCAACAGTATACAGTCTTCTACAACAGAACATCATGAAAGAAGGTGAGAGGAAGACCACGAAAAAGATGGTTAGATAGCATAGCAAAATCCTGTGATGGAGCAAAAATAATAATCTCCCAAGCCACCAGAACAGTGCAAGACAAAAACATAAAACCACGAGACTGGGCAACAACCCGGGAACAAAGTGACAAGAAAAGAAGAAGAAGAAGAAGATAGATATAGAAATGAAGAAATCAGAAGTAGACTGGATGTGAAATCAGTCAAGCAATTCATTGAAGAACAACAGATTCAATAGTTTAGACCAGCGTTTCTCAATATGGGCGGTACGCCGCCCCCATTAGGCGCTGAAGCTTTCTAGGGAGGGGTGATTGTGGGTTCAGAAGAATTTGGGGGCTGCTCAAGCGATTAGAGGTCGGTGGCTGCTTAAGGAAGAAATTAATAATAAATATTTTTAAATACATTATTTTCGTGATTTTGCGATTGAATAATCATTTAAAAATTTGAATTCTGCATTTAAATTCATCTTATGCCCGTCTTACACGATCCATTTTTTCATCAATTTCTATTTCATGCTTATAATCATTTGAAAATTGACCATGTATAACAGAAATATATAACAATTTTCTATGTCAAAGAGAAAATAGAGCATGCATATATGTGAGAAACTGTTATAAAGTGGTGGTGGTAGTGGTAAGTTAGGCAAAGTGGGTGTTACAAGTTTGTTGTGCAAAGTGGGCGGTGTTACAAAGTTTACGTTGTGCAAAGTGGGCGGTGTTACAAAGTTTACGTTGTGCAAAGTGGGCGGTGTTACAAAGTTTACGTTGTGCAAAGTGGGCGGTGTTACAAAGTTTACGTTGTGCAAAGTGGGCGGTGTTACAAAGTTTACGTTGTGCAAAGTGGGCGGTGTTACAAAGTTTACGTTGTGCAAAGTGGGCGGTGTTACAAAGTTTACGTTGTGCAAAGTGGGCGGTGTTACAAAGTTTACGTTGTGCAAAGTGGGCGGTGTTACAAAGTTTACGTTGTGCAAAGTGGGCGGTGTTACAAAGTTTACGTTGTGCAAAGTGGGCGGTGTTACAAAGTTTACGTTGTGCAAAGTGGGCGGTGTTACAAAGTTTACGTTGTGCAAAGTGGGCGGTGTTACAAAGTTTACGTTGTGCAAAGTGGGCGGTGTTACAAAGTTTACGTTGTGCAAAGTGGGCGGTGTTACAAAGTTTACGTTGTGCAAAGTGGGCGGTGTTACAAAGTTTACGTTGTGCAAAGTGGGCGGTGTTACAAAGTTTACGTTGTGCAAAGTGGGCGGTGTTACAAAGTTTACGTTGTGCAAAGTGGGCGGTGTTACAAAGTTTACGTTGTGCAAAGTGGGCGGTGTTACAAAGTTTACGTTGTGCAAAGTGGGCGGTGTTACAAAGTTTACGTTGTGCAAAGTGGGCGGTGTTACAAAGTTTACGTTGTGCAAAGTGGGCGGTGTTACAAAGTTTACGTTGTGCAAAGTGGGCGGTGTTACAAAGTTTACGTTGTGCAAAGTGGGCGGTGTTACAAAGTTTACGTTGTGCAAAGTGGGCGGTGTTACAAAGTTTACGTTGTGCAAAGTGGGCGGTGTTACAAAGTTTACGTTGTGCAAAGTGGGCGGTGTTACAAAGTTTACGTTGTGCAAAGTGGGCGGTGTTACAAAGTTTACGTTGTGCAAAGTGGGCAGGTGGGTCGAAAGTTTGAAATCTATGGTTTAGACAGCTGACAAGAATGACATGGAATCGAAAACCACAGAGTGCAATAATGAAAAAGTATAATGAGTACAGAGCGAGAGGAAGACCACGGCATCAAGAACAGCCATAAGGAAATGAATAACAGCTTACACTGTACCTTAGCCCAAGCACATACAAGGTCACTATACCCTCCCCCTCCCACCCCCATCCCACCTTTTCCCAATACTTCTTCAATAAAGAAGTAAATGGTGGAAGAGAAGAAGAAGAAGACGATATAAAAGTATATCAGATTCAAAATAAAATGATGAAACAAGAAAAACACGAATGACTGGATAACTTTAAAATAGAAACGATAAAGGAATTTCGTCCGGACACATAAACAGATTTATATTGAGTCATATAGAAGACAGGATATAGATATACTCCAGGATACTTATACCAGGATATTTTTAAGAACACTATTAAATCTGCAGCAGAAGAAACAGCGGGATATATAATAAAGGAAAGAAAGAATTGGTTAAGTGAAGAAACATGGCAAAAATCCAAGAAAGAAGTTAAACTAAGAATGCTATCGACTCAAAACGAATCAACAGTCCTTGAATATAAACAACTGGACAAAGATATTAAAGCAAATGCTCGCAAAGATAAACGTGATAACATCCAGAAGTTATCTCTAGAGGCAGAAACAGCATCCAAAACAGGGAACAGTAAAACACTCTTTCATATTATGAAACAGCTAACGAATCATCCGCCGACGGCAAGCCTGTCCTGTGAAAGGAAAAACAACGAATCCATACCATCACAACAAGCACAATCGAAAAGATGGGCTGAACATTTTAAAGAGGTATTAAATAGACCCAACCCAGTGATAACACCAGTTTTTGAAACATAAATACAAATGCCATCATTAAATGCACTTATTGATGACTTCTCAATGGTAGAAATTAAACAAGCCATCAGGAAACTGAAAAACAACAAAGCCAGCGGTAGCGACATTTCAGAAGAGATACTAAACGCATCTGACGAGGAATCAATGGGATTCCTACGTACCTTAATGAACGATGTTGGGCAGAATGAGACCCTCCAAAAGATTGGAAAGATGGAGTGATATTCAAGCTCCCAAAAAAGGTGATTTGTCAAATTGCATACAACTGGCGCAGAATAGCTCTGCTATCAACACCTGGCAAGTTATTCTGCAGTATTTTGATGGAGAGGCTGAAAAAAGCCGTCGACGCAAGGCTAAGAGAAGAACAAGCTGGCTTTCGTCCACATCGTTCTTGTACCGATCATATCTTCACGCTGAGATCCATTATAGAAGAATCAATTGAATTCCAGTCACCACTAGTGATAAATTTTATAGACTTTCAGAAAGCGTTTGATAGTCTTTATCGTTCTACTCTCTCGGATATTCTTAAGACCTACGGCTTCCTGGAAAAATACATCAACATTATAAAAGCCTTCTATTCTGAAACATCCTGCTGTGTAAGAACAGATGCAGGAAACTCAGACTGGTTCACAGTCAATTCGGGTGTGAAGCAGAGCTGCGTTATGTCACCTATGATTTTTGGGATAGCTATAGACTGGATCATGCGCAAATGCACCCAAGATGATCAACTAGGCATCAAATGGCTTAATAACAGCAGACTATTTGATCTTGACTTTGCCGATGATGTGGCCATATTGAATTCAACCACACAAGCAACCCACAAACTAACGAGCAATCTTTGCACACTTGCAGAACAGGTTGGTCTGCAGATTAATTCTGCAAAGACCAAAATTATGGACCTCACAAACACGACAGACAACATCGTAATAAATAGCCAAACACTGGAGAAAGTTGAACATTTTATATATTTGGGTAGTAAAGTGTCAAACAACGGAGACACGATGAAAGAAATAAACTCTCGTATTGCTATAGCAGCTAGTGCCTTCACTAAATTAACGAATATCTGGCAATCTCAAGATCTTAGTATATGCACAAAAGTTAAATTATTTAGGTCATGTGTGATTCCTGTACTGACCTACGGTTGTGAAAGTTGAAATCAACAAAGAAAATTGATAAGAAACTGGACAGCTTTGAGAATAAATGTCTACGAAAATTATTAAAAGTAAAATGGAGTGATTTCGTTTCTAACAACACAGTGAGAGATAGAACACACCAACAACCCGTATCAAATATTATAAGGAAACGAAGGTGGAAATATTTAGGTCATGTTCTTAGATCAGACGAAAAGAGACTCAATCGATAAGTCCTTATGTGGTCACCAGTTGGGGAAAAAAAACGCGGAAGACCAAAGACCACTCTTCGAAGAACCATCCAACAAGAAAGTAAACTATTGGGATGTAAAACCATACAAGATCTCCAACTGCTAGCAAAGAACCGTATCACATGGAGATCTAAAACCTCTGCCCTATGTGCCGCCTTTGGCACGAAAGGAACAAACTAACTAACTAAACTAAAAATGGAACAGAGACCAATATTTCTTGCCTCTCTCAGTAAAGGTTGCTTCAGGGTCTCCTTTGATTTTACTCTCTTTCTTTAACTCTCTATATCCAATTTCAACGTTTGCTTTCATATTTTTTGACCATTTCTTCTCAAGGTATGTCCAACATTTATTCATCTTCTACTTCGTATAACAGTTGTTACTAGTCACTGGTTGACCGGATATTTCAAAACAACAGTTAGAAGGGAGTTAATCTTTAACCATACGTGTATAACTTGAGATAGACTGGATGATAATACTTTAAATCATATGTTTTTCTAGCCTAGTCATTTGATGGACATTTACTTAGATATTGACAGATTAAGACTATATAAATGATATTCGTCTTTTGTCCAGTCGAAACGAGCGTATTCAAACAAAAATAGATAAATGTCAGAACATCTTTAGACATTATGACATAAAATTAATATTGCAAATACGAAGGTAATAAAAATAAGTAAACATAAGTCAAACTAACTACGAGTATGTTACAAATAAAATTATAGAGGTAGTTCTGGATTGTGTAAAACAACATCAGAAAACCACAACACAGGGCGAAACCCCGGTAACAATGCGACAATAAAATAAAAATAAAAATAACAGTATTGCAATTTGAATTACTCGGTAAAGGACATCCTTGAAAAAATAAAGAATTCAATGAAAACGTCCAACATGATATGGAAATCTGGAAAGCCACATTACTACATTTTAAAACAAAATTTGAATTGCATAGAAACAGTGTCCTAAGGATGTTATTATACAGCAGTGATAGATGGGAAATATCCCATAGTATCAAATACAAGCTGGAGACATTCCATTACAATTATTTAATAAGAATACTAAGCATGGTATTGTCAAATGCGTTATAACATGAAGAACCTTGCAAGCAAAACAAATTGTGACTATGTGGAGATTATAATTGAAAGGCGTATGTGTATAGAGATTTGACATGCTTTTAGTGTGGCAGTAGATGTATCGGCTAGCAGAGTTCTGGGATGGACAGCGGAAGAGAAAAGATGGTGAATGAAACATATATATCCGAACGTCCGAACGAATATATCCGAATGAAACATATATACGTATATATATATATATATCTCGCATTTGTCTAAAGGGTGTATTGTTGGTGTGTTCAATCTATTGCAATATTTAATGCACATTCCATAAATACTAATCATCTCTTGACAAAAATTATCTCATATAGAACACGTATACAATAAATGTAAGACTATGTCATTTTTAAGAAAAAGAACCAAACATTCTTGTAAATAATAACACAAAGCCCATACTTTGTTTTTATGTGTTCACGGGTCAAAAATATTATTTGTTTGTAAAATGTGTGTACCTCAGATCTAAGTAATGTATTTATTATGGGGACTAATATATAAAATGTTGTGCAATTTAATTTTAAATAGCATTCAAAATTTTACAATGGTATTCTTGCTATAAATCACAATATAACGCATTACCAATCATTGGTGTAAAGTGCATGTAATTTCAAAGATTGTGTAATATGTGGGACGTGAAAGTAATTTTGTTATATCAAAATTTTTTGCCGATATAAACTACAACACAATGTGCTTCCTCTTGACTGACTTGTTCCTCTCCGCTCCTAGTGGAGCATATGGCCTCAACAGTTGTTCGCCACTCTTCTACGTCTCTGACGGTTTTCTTTATGTTGTTCCATGATAGTCGATCACTCTTCAGTTAATCTATTCGTACACAAATCACGTGCAGTTTGTGTAACGAAAATCATGATGTTTTATTACATGGTGCGAAAGATGCGCAACCTGCATTGATGCTTATACCCTTGCTATCTTATTTGGAGTAACAACATATCCAGCCAGCGTGATGATCTAATTATCTTGTACATCCAACGGAACTATATCCACTGACAAGACAGAACTTTGACATGTTCTTGTCTCTCATATATTTCTTTTTCATAATATATCCCCGAATGGTGTCCCTACTAATAATAGTGAAACTACCTCCACAGACAGTATCAAAACTATTTTACCTTTCCATCAGCATGGTTTCCCGGTAATAACCAATTGTGTCCCAGTAGCAATCCCTACACAACTTCAATCTGGATACACTTACACTTGTTTAACAGGTTCACTTTGTGGCTTAGAACACTGTAATCACATCGTTGTTCACCGACACACTGTTCAGGGTTACAGTAGCAACACTTTCTAACATAAGTCGACGTACACTGTACGGCGTATACAAAACGGTAATGTATCGTTTACTAAAGCCACATGTGTTATTGTGAATTGTAATGTGAGTACCGAAACGCTAGAGATGATATTATTTGCAAACATTGTGATAGCTTACACATACTAAGTTTACAAACAAATTAGAACTGCACAGTGTATATCATCAATATTTGTACACTGTAGTCATGATCGATAATAGTACGGTTCACTAGTTCTAGATAAGTGCAGATCAAATAAATTTTGAGTAATCGCAAAGGATAGAATATATTTGTTTAGTTGTTAGATCATTTACAGTTCCCGTGGAACCAATTACTCAATTAAAGATACAATTTTTGTCCATGGGATGGCTCTCAGCATGTGAAGACCAACGACACAAGTTCTTTGTTCGTTTACTTTTTTCTTTAGTTTACCACACCCTGTCTGACTGTCCTGTGTTTCTGTCTGTATTGTCTGTTTTCTCCTATCCTGTCTGTCCTGTCCTTTCTTGTCTGTCCTGGTCTGTCTGTCCTGTCATGTATGTCCTGTCCAGTATGTTCAGTCATGTATGTCATGTCCTGTCTGTCCTGTTCTGTAATGTCTGTCTTGTAATGTCCTGTACTGTCTATCCGTCCTGACTGTCCTGTTCTGACTGTCATGTCCTGTCCAGTCATGTCTGTCCGATCATGTCTGTCCTGTCCATCTTGTCTGTCATATCCTGTCTGTCTGCATGTCCTATATGATATGTTTGTTTATGTCCTGTCCTGTCCTCTCTGTCCTGTCCAGTCTGTTCTGTCATATCTTGTCCTGCCTGTAACGTCTGCCCTGTCATATCTGTCCTTTCCCATATGTCCTGTCCTGTCTGCCCTGTACTGTCATGTCATATCATGTCCTGTATGTCCTGTCCGGTCATGTACGTCCTGTCAGTATATCTGTCAGGTCTGTCCTGATCATGTCAATCTGTCCTGTCTATTTGCTGTCGTGTCCTGTCTATCCTGTCCTGTCCGTCCTGTCTGTCCGTCTGTCCTGTCTATCCTGCCCTTCCCTGTCTGTCTTGTCCTGTCTCTCCTTTCATGTTTGTCCTGTCCTGTCATGTCCTGCCCTATTGGTTCTGTCATGTCCTTTTTGCCCTGTCTGTCATGTCTTTCCTGTTCTATCTGTCCTGTCCTGCCCTAGTGGTTCTGTTTGTCCTTTTGCCCTGTCTGTCATTTCCTGTCCGTCATGTCTGTCCTGACTTTTCTGTCATGTTTGCTATGTCCTGTCCTCTCTGTCCGGTCCTGTCTGTTCTGTATATCATGTCCTGTCTGTCTTGTCCTGTCTGTCATGTCCGGTCATGTCTGTCCTGTCCAGTCTGTCTGTCCTACCCTGTCCTGTCCTATCTCACATACTGTCCTGTCTGTCCTTCCCTGTCTGTCTTGTCCTGTTTGCTCTTTCCTGTCTGTCCTGTTCTGACTGCCCTGTCGGTCCTGTCCTGTCTGCGATGTCCTGTTCTGTCCTGTCTGTCCTGTCCTGTCTGTCCTATGTGTCTTGTCCTATCCTGTTCTGCCCTGTCTGTCCTGCAAGGTCATGTCTGTCCTATCCTATCCTTCCTGTCCTGTCTCATTTACTGTCCTGTCTGTTCTTTCTTGTATGTCCTGTCTTTTCTTGCTCTGTCCCAAACTGTCATGTCCCATCCCATCTGCCCTGTATGTCCTGTCTGTTTCTGCCATGTCCAGTCTGTCCTGTCTGTCCTGTTTAACCTGTATGTCTGTCATATCCTGTCCGGTCATGTATGTCCTGTCCAGTACGTCATGCCCTGTCTGTCCTGTCAATCCTGTCCGTTCCGTTGTGTCCTGTCCTGTCTGCCCTGCCTTTCCTGTCTGTCTTGTCCTGTCTGTCCTTTCCTGTCTGCTATGTTCTGTCTGTCCTGTCATGTCCTGCCCTGTTGGTTCTGTCATGTCCTTTTTGCCATGTCTGTCATGTCCTATCCTTCATGTCTGTCTGTCAGGTCCTCTCTGTCAGTTCGGTCTGTTCTGTATATCTTATCTGTCTTGTCCGTTCTGTCCGGTCATGTCTGTCCTACACCTATTATGTCCTTCCTCGGTACTGCCTTGTCTGTGCTGTCCTGTTATGTCATGCGTCTATCATCCTTCCTGTCCTGTCTCATTTACTGTCCTGTCTGTTCTTTCTTGTATGTCCTGTCTTTTCTTGCTCTGTCCAATCTGTCGTGTCCTATCCTATCTGCCCTGTATGTCCTGTCTGTTTCTGCCATGTCCAGTCTGTCCTGTCCTATCTGTCCTGTCTGTCCTGTTTAACCTGTATGTCCTGTCATATCCTGTCCGGTCATGTATGTCCTGTCCAGTACGTCATGCCCTGTCTGTCCTGTCAATCCTGTCCGTTCCGTTGTGTCCTGTCCTGTCTGCCCTGCCTTTCCTGTCTGTCTTGTCCTGTCTGTCCTTTCCTGTCTGCTATGTTCTGTCTGTCCTGTCATGTCCTGCCCTGTTGGTTCTGTCATGTCCTTTTTGCCATGTCTGTCATGTCCTATCCTTCATGTCTGTCCTGTCAGGTCCTCTCTGTCCAGTTCAGGTCTGTTCTGTATATCTTATCTGTCTTGTCCGTTCTGTCCGGTCATGTCTGTCCTACCCTGTCCTGTCCTTCCTCGTGTACTGCCTTGTCTGTGCTGTCCTGTTATGTCATGTCTGTCCTATCCTGTATGTCTGTCATGTCCAGTCTTTTCCCATTGGTCCTGTACTGTCCTGTCTGTCTTGTTCTCTCTGTCCTGTTCAGTTTGTCCTTTCCCGTCATGTCCTGTCCTGCCTGTACTATCTGTCCTGTCCTTTCCTGTCCTATCCTGTCTGTCCTGTTCTGCTCTGACTGTCCTGTCTGTCATGTCCTGTCCTGTCTTATCCTGTCCTGTCTGTCTTGTCCTGTCTGTCATGTCATGTCTGTCCTGTCCTCTCTGTCCTTTCTTTCCTGTCCTGTCTGTCCTTTTCCTCTCCTGTCTGTCCTGTCTTTCATGTCCTGTCTGTCATGTTAGGTCTGTCCTGTCCTCTCTGTCCTGTCCTCTCTGTCTGTCATGTCTGTCCTGTCCTTTCCTGTCTGTCCTGTCTGTCCTATCCTGTCGGTCCTGGCCTGTCTTCCTGTCTTCTCAGTTCTATCATTTCTGTCCTGTCTGTCTTGTCCTGTCCTGTCTGTCCTTTCGTGTCCTGTCTCGTACCATGTCCTGTCCTGTCTGTCATGTCCTTTCGACTGTCGGTCCTGTCTGTCTTGTCCTGTTCTGCACTGTCCTCTCTGTCCTGTCTGTTCTGTCAGATCTGTCCTGTCATGTCTGCCCTGTTCTTTCTGTCCTGTCTGTTATGTCCTGTCCTCTGTGTCAGTGCTGATCCCGCAAATCCTTGGGGAAAATGATAATAAATTCGAAACTACGAAATAACGGTCTATACATAACTGCTAGAACTATTATACAGTTCTCTGCCTGTCTGCTGATCAACTTTTAAAGTTTGTTTATATACAAATTACGAATGTATGTTATTGTATGAGTAATATTCACCATTACTAAGAAAGACCAGCCGATCTCAACTCCACTGGATGAAGAACGAGTCGCAAACCACAAATGGTTAGACCAAAGCCTACAATAATGCTTGCAATTATGTGTGGGTAGACACAAAATCTTTAAATAATGTAAGTAAGTGTATTACGTTGTTTCGCCTCTGTAAAGTGTACTAACTCAATTTCATTTGCGACAATCATTGTGTTTGTTAACTTCGGTGTACTTTGATACATTTACAAAATAGTCATACATCATTGCAATAAAAAATACCTCAGTTAGATAGGCCTTTAAATTTACAATTTAGTTATTGGTTACTAAACTGACGTCATTGCACTCCGGGCAGACCCATAGGTGCTCAGTCTCCCCAACAGATATCGAAGAGTATGCTTACTGATGGTTCCTGTGGCTCGCTGATTAAACACACCTCTCACTCTACCTCTCAGGCATCCAGTTCGGCTGACAACGGGTAACTCCAAACTGCTTAAATCGCTTGATCGATTCAGCATCGATTTTAGTGTCCCCATCCAACAGAGAGTCGCAAAGAGACCGAAGAATATCCCCCCTTATCCATCTTCAACTCCCCAACAATCGATGTAAGTCTGTCCCCTCTCTTATTACCGTAAACACCCCCATGCCCAGGACAGTATATCCACGTAAGCCGCTGGAGGTTAGAAACTTCTATAGATGACATCCCTCATACCGAAACCTGCCCTTTTGGATCTTGTAGCATTGACTGAAGTCAGATACAACAACTGCCCCAGTAGTGAAGTCCCAGAAATCCAATGGAGGGCAGCAAGCGCCTCAACCTCCATCCTCATACTAGAAGTAGTTGTCCTGTTGCCCCACTTCGCTCTGCAACAACCCTACCATGCGCTGTGCCGAAACCCCAGCGGTTCTCACCACGTTGAACCGACCCATCGATATACAACAACATCATCATCCCTTGCATTATCTTCTATCAGCTGTAACTTTCGAGATCAGCCTTCATGTTGTCCCAATCTCTACATTCTCTTCCAAGAGTAATGATAACGTTGAGATAGTTGGTCATGTTACCATCTGTTGGGATCCAATCTTCCCCTTTTGGTAGGGGTGCAACCGTAGTCACCTGGCCAATTGTTCTCTCAGCCTGGGCCATGCATGACATGCCACGCTTGATTCTCGTGCTCTTAACATCATTAGTGTTCTTGTGTAGTGGATGTCTCTTATCCGAAGTAACCCGCATATATGCCTTGGTTTTGGGGGATTGCATGGACGGGGCGTAGTGACAGAGACAGGGCGTAGTGACAAACCAAGCATATACTCATCTTCACATGGGTATCTCTAGTGCAGCCCAGAACTATACGTATACCTTCATTCTGAACCCGTTTGAGTCGTTCACATTGTGATCTTGATATCGTAAGAATTCGAGTCCGTAATCTACCACTGACATTACCAGTCGATCGAACAAAATGGCAAGTAGTCTCTGCCAAGGTGTCGGCCACCATAACTTTGAGAGCCGCAAGACCACGCTTGCACCGTAGTATCGTCTGTTCAATATGGTGTTTGAAAGATAGACTACGATCACAGGTTATTCCAAGATAGCGCAGCCTGTCTCTGCGCTCGATGGTATGTTCATCAAAGATTACACAGGGTAGGTCAGCCTGACGATGTGATTATTCAACGAGCACCACAACATACCCGCTTTTTCAGGATTGATCTGAGACTCTCTACACCAACCGAGATAGTCGCAATGTTTTCTGAATGTCGTCAACCATCTCTCGTCTATCTGACCCCGTCCTATATATTAAGATATCATCTGCAAATGTCAATGTCAACTAATCCGGTTGTGAATTTTAGCTACATTTGCTGTGTAAATATTAAACAACACGGGTGATGAGGAGAACCTGGGGTAATCCGGACATATACATGCAGGATCCAATGTCCATGTTCCCAAATGGGTGCAACGGTTCTCTCCAGCAGCTATCCAGTTCACCAGCCAAGATTAACTTCACATTTAATCAAAACACACCATTATTGAAAAATTCACCTTGTTATAAGCATCCTCCAATTTTACCAACAGTCTCTTGCTTGGTTGGGGAAACCTTC